>JBBPTU010000331.1:0-27540 GCA_038094295.1 Tylopilus aff. beelii | reverse complement strand
GAAACCTTCCTCAAAAGAGAGTTCTTGCCGTGGGAGGACAAAGTCTTCAACGTCGATTCTTTCCAAGGTTTATTCCAAAGTACGAGTATCACTTGCAGACAATGACGTCCTTTGTTACTAGGAAACGAGGACGATCACATCATCGTCTCTGTTGTTCGCTCAGAAGCACCTGGATTTCTTAAAAACCAGCGGCGAACGAACGTGATGCTGACGCGCTGCAAGAAAACCATGGTCGTTTGCTCAAACCGTTCCTTCCTCCTTGCCATTGCGTCCGAAACCCTCGCGGGCAAGCTCGCTGCCTCCCTAAGAAATAGTTGGATAAACGAAGATGACTTCCTTTCTGGTAGAGTGCCATTGTTCGCGTAAATGGTACTGCCCCAAGGTGAAGTGCTGGTAAATATCGAGGCGAGCTCGAGGTGAGGTGACCTCAGGTCACTATCAATAGCCTATTGAACTGCTTCACCTCACCTCGACCTTACCTACATTGAACATTCCATATCGAAACTCATGCTGTGACTGATAATAGTGATACTATCTTGTGATCAATGTATATATTGTAGTTGTCGCGCAAGTGGAGGACGACAAGCTGGGCCAGGGGGCATGCATGTTGCTTACGTATGCTCGGGCTAAACGCTAGAACTACGGCGTGCCTTGCGAGAAGCTCTGGGTCCGGCGATGTGTACAGCCCGTCGGAACTTTCCGTGCCAGTGCTTCCCCTTATCTTCCTCGCTTCCCGAATGGTGCAGCATGCCGGCAAACCGACTAGCGTTCCGAACGTGCTTGCACACCACCCTGAAGGGCCACCTTGCCCAAGTAGATGATATCCGATCAGGAAGGAACATGAAGCGAAATTGCCTCGCGCGCGTAGTACGGACCATTAGGTTCACCGGCGTCCCGATCAGCTGAACCATCCTTGGTTATCGATTCAGGACACTGGACGTCGAGTATGTCCTGCAGTTCGACCAAGGAACTCGCCATGTCCTGGTCCCGCAATCGTCAAAGGGGAAGCTTGGGGCCAACAACGATCATGGTGGCGTCTAGAAAAGTTACTCTCTTCGTGCTACACTAGATTCTGTCTACGTCGGATAGTCTCCAAACTCCCAGCTGTAGCACTCCTACCACACGCCTCCACGTCAGCACGTTGTCCACGAACGAAAGAAAAGATGGGAAACGCACGACGCAGTCTTCTTCTGGCTTTGCCTGTGGCACCTCCCGTCCGCCTTCCATGCTCGCTTTCCACGGTTTGCTTAGGATATCGGTGATTACCTCTACTATGCCATGGTGGCGAATGTCGGTCGACCATGACAGGTTCGTTACGGTGTCATACACGATCGTTTTCCCGAGGTGACATCTATGCATCGAGCAATCGGTTGCAGGACGCCGACGAAAAACGACCAACACCTACTTAGTCTCCATCGCGAAGCCTCTGAGCGCGCACATCGAGAGGATGCCATTACACGTCCCCATCGCAATGGGGTCGGCTGTGTGGTATACATGCGTGACATGGTGCGTCGATGGCTGGAAGAAGTGCACTGGTTAACCACTGCGTAGGTCGACGGATGGGTTCCTCACGGGCGAGGGCAAATGTAACCTCGTTGCTGCTAGCCTCTCCCCGGGCGACTCAAATGCCACCACGGGCACTCCGAATGTTATCCCCAGCAACGACGCCAGCGCGGCACCTACACGTCCCTTGTCAGCAAACCGCCTCTTGCGATGAACTTTACCGACCTAACGAATGGCCAGTGATCCATATGTTGGCCGTAGGATACATATATGTTAAATTAGTGTATAAATTCTATAAAAATTGTATCGAAAAACAAGTCCGCCTACGCACAACAGAAAGACAGACTTACCGTACCAATGTGATAAAACAGACTCTCCTCGGCCAGCGACAACTCGAGACACGTCTGGTCGCACTTCCACCCGCCTCGGTAACATCCGCACACCGTCGTCCACGACCAGTTGATCCGCGCGCAGCAGCAGCTGAACAGTAAGTTATCGTTGAGCTTGTCCTTTTTCGCGGTCGGACCACCGCTCCCCCACAGCGCCGTCGACGTCCCCTTGAGCGTGAGCACTACCGTCTTATTGTCCGGCGTTGCAAACACGTAGCCGCGGAGCGCGTCCGAGTCGGGTTCCCATCCAAACGGATAGCGCTGCAACCACCAAGACCCAGCACGGTCCCGGACCAGACCAAACGTCCGTCAGCGCCCCGTCCCGATGCGCAGCACGAGCCAAAAAAACGACGCACGGTGACCCAGTCCTTTCCGAGGTCGTACCACCCTGTCTCGCCTGGCGTGAGGAAATAGGCGTTGTTGGTCATCTTGGCGAGTGTGAGGAGCGTCTCGCGCCGCTCGACGTCTGGTCCGACGATCTCGTCTTCGTGCCAGGGAAGCTCCATGCTCTGAGCATGCCGAATCGAGCGTATGCGGGCAACCTCGTGTGCGTCAAAAGACGATGGCCGAAAGGCAGAGACTCTTTTCGTTGGTATTGTGAACGCCGTCTCGTTCCCTTGGGCGAGCCCGCTCGTCGTGGAGACTTGTGGAATATCCGAGAATACGATGCGCGCGTCGGGTGACACCGCATGCTGGTGTCTCAGCTGGAACTGCAAACGGCTAGGTTCACTCTGTCGTTCTTGTGGGTATAACTGAACGAGGAAACTGAAAAGAGAGAAGAAGGCCGTCAACGTCGTGTGGAACATTGACTACATGAGCCGAAAATTAGCAGCCATGGCTCCACCCAGCTGACTCATCGGACCTAGTGCGTATTAACCCAACTCTACTGGCGGTGTGGTATGTACACGAGGAAGATAGATGCAACGAGAATCTAAGAATGTCTAAGATCGGGTCCAAAGGTACATCCAGGATTAGCCCACCCATCAAGCGATATCGCTATCGTGATCGGGTATCAAGGTACTCTCTAGAGTCTATATAGCTGTGCACGTCGGATACTCCGACTTCTATGCAGCGAGATTAAGAGCTTCCATAGTGAGGTCGAAAGGCTCAGCGACGGCAGCGATGGCCTGGTCAGCAGCAACGTCGACATTTGCAGCCCTGCCGAAGAATACCTCGGGACTCGTGCAGGCCGCAACAGCCCGTCGCATGTGTGTCGTCAGGAAGGACAACCCAACTTGGTAGGCGGCTGTGTGCAAAGGCGCTTAACTTATCGAGTTTAGGACGAATGGTCGTTTTACTCACAGTTCATCCATCCAAAACCTTCACGAGGAACCATCTTGAAATCAATTCCTTGGTTCCCATACTCGGCATCCACTAGATGAGACAGCTTGACAGCGTCAAACTGTGAATGGATATCAGAATATTTGTAAGGGCATTGAAAGACGAGATTATCCACCTTCTCAGGCACGACACCGTTGAAGTCCACGAAAGCCGTGGTCATCCTGATCAAGAATATGACATTCCATCCGCTAAACAGATGCGATGATGGAGGACTCACATGTACAGGAATCGATACGCAAGGCGCTGCGCTTCCCCCAGGTATCCATAACGCTCAAGTCCTACCCATGTCATGATCTGGTGAGGTGGCCTGGAATTACGTTAGCGCTTCGTGACCAACGATACTTTGACATGACTGACCAGGCGTATCTAAGAGATTGTAGTGAGCATCGTGCGGCCTAAGTCAAAATCGTGTACGCACGGATAGTCCCATTGCCGGTTTGGTCTGTCCAGCGAGATCTGGCCACGAGATTCTTCCGTACCAGACACGAGCCCGCCAAGAACCTCAAATTTCTTCAACGATTGCGACCTAAATCAAATTTAGTATGAGACGAAAGTCGAGTGACCTGAGACACGTACACCAGCTGCCAGCACTGTTCCTCACTGGCGCAACCAGCCCAGAGCGCCCAAAAGCTTGTGACGCTTTCGTACAAGCTCTGCTCTTCCTGAACGGTGTCGTAGTCGAAGTACAGGTTCTTCTCCTCGTTCCAAAGATATTTGTCGATCATATCCTTCCGGAAATTGGCTCTCTTGAACCACTCGGCACTATTCTGAGGTCGTGACATCGAGCGTTCACGATAGGAATTGGCATACGCCTCAACCGATGGTGGGAAAGGCGCCAGAGGGAAATCTTCCTCGACTTCCAACTCATCATCGAACACCTCCCGAATTGCAGTTCCAATGTCGATTTCGTACTTGTATAACAGCGCTTGAAGATCGATGGTGCCAAGGTTGGCACAGCGTTTCTCGAATCGGTAAGTCGTGTCATGTCCAGACTCTCGAACCGCACGGTCATGCAGGAAGTATTCATCCAGCGCAGGTTCCTTGAGGATGCCGTCGTTGTACTTTTCACTAAACTCCGAGATAGAAATGCCGTGTTTCGCAGCGTAGGGTTCTAAAATATGTGTAAAGTGGGAAGCTTCAGTTTCAGGGGGGATCCCGAGGCCATCGGGACGATAACGGGAGAGACCCGTCTTGGGGTCTATCCGAGGTTCGGCAACCCAGATGGTATGGTACTCCTTGATGGCGGCTTGTATAGCACGCTTGAGCCATTCGCGGTTTGCCTTAATATCAGAGCGGTCAAGCTGATGATAAATTTGTAGCGCCATGTCGGTGAGGAAAGGAGGCTGTGTCCGGCACAAATAGTAGCTCCGGGATCCGTTTAGAATCTTGCCGTAATGCTTGACCTCAAAGATAAAGTGGTCTACCATACCCTTAGCCATCGAGACTTGGCCATCGACCAGCAATCCAAGCGTGATGAAGTAAGAGTCCCAGTAGTAGAGCTGAAATACCAAATAAGATCAGAAAGAAGAGACTAACAGAAAACGAACCTCGTTGAAGCGAGCACCAGGGACAACAAACGGGATCCCCTTTAGTGTACGGCCACCTTTGCCGTCATCGACTTCATTCATAGCTAAAGCAAGAAGACCGGGTTTGGAGTTGAGACTCTTTACGAAATGGGGATCGTCGGGTTTAGGCGGAAGAACCACAACATCGAGATTCATGTGAGGCTTTTCGCGTGCCACTTTCCGGTAATACTCCGCCATTGCCGGTTCGGCATGGGGGACATAGATCCGGGGCTGTACGCGACCAGTTCGGTTCTTTGGGTCCGCAGTGATGGTCTCGAGTCCATCCCCGTCAATGCGACGCGTGAGGGAATGCCAGAATGAGTGTCTAATCATGCGCGAGAGACGATCGACTGGGTTCTCTGTCAAACGCGCTTCGTCGAGGACGATGCGCTTTCGGTTATGGTCTCGCACCAGCGCGAGCTCCTGAAGTAGGTTAGACAACATGTAAGTTCCCTAAGATATATGGGTCAGCTCCTCAGACGCGCGGTCATCATAAGAGAGAGCCGTACGCGAACGTCGAACGTCTTGAAACCATTGCTTGTAGCCGTCCCGAGGGCCATCAACTTGGGACCGGCATCTGTGATACTGATTTGGAAATCGCCATCAGTGTCCTCCTGCTCGAGGATGACTCGGATGGTCTCTTCAACATCGATGAGGAAACGGCGAGGGCCCGTGACACTCTTCTCGTCGTGCGACATCCTGCGGGGTCGCATGTGGTTGTCCTCCTCAAAGGTAGGGGGTCGCCTTGGATTGTAACCGTGGATCTGGGACTGTAGAGATGCGAAGGGCATGTTGGCAGACACGTAAAGAAAGAATGACGAAGGCGTACATAGCTATAGGTCCGCGAGCGAGAGAAAGACTCTATACCGCCGTAGTACGTGGCACCATCGGTATCGATGGCATGATGTTCCAGGTCCTCGACGAAGCTAAGGCCAGGAGGATGGTTGAGAGATGGAGCCATGGTAGAGAAGGGAGCGTTGTTGGGGAGCGAGCAGTAATTAAATGTTTGAGACCAAGGTATTTATTGAATACGGAATTTATCTTGGCCTTTTATTTCCGCTTGAATTACGAGCGGCGTGGAAATTCCGGCGTTGCCGCTGGCGTCGTACGACCAAGGATCAGAGTGTAGGGATAGTCTGTGGCTCTGAACAAGCGTGACCCGTCCGTCCTTTTATACGCTCTGCGGCTGCTTCCCACTGTCATTCCGTCAGCCTCCCATTTCACCGTCTTCCCCCGCTCGAAATGACGAGTTCCCCAGAGTTGTCATGGCATGTCATTGCCATGATCCCTGAGGCGAGATCCGTTCCGACATGATTCCACGCTAGTAGGGCCACTCGCACCGCCCGAGCTCTGAGCGCGACTCGGGGAGTAGGACGTGTTGGTCGATGGGGCAGTCAAACATCTTTCCTGACGTCACTCGAGCCCCGGTCCGTCGCTAATTGATGGGGCCGGAACCCTTCCGTCGTTTCACATCTAGTTACCAGATACGTGCATGAATGCGCTCCCGAAATTATCTCCATCTGAATCGCTTCCTTTCCGCTTTTGGAATACAGCTTTTTAGAAATGATCAAAACATCATCCTATCATTCTGTAGTCTCAAAGAATTATACGAGATGGTCATTAGTGTACCCTAGCTCAGGACAAGAATTTGAAGATGACGATGCGCTCGCATTTCGGTGTTATGTAGCAAGATGTCGAAAAAGACAGGGTCCCCGACCCCAATTCCGAGAGATCGTGCTAATAGATTCAAAAGTGACACACAGGAATACATACTGAGTATCCGATGATTATCTACACCGAGTTTAAAGGCGAGAGACTCGGTGGATGAAGCTAGCGAATTCTTGAGAGCAAAATTCAATCTCGTGGCGTCGGAATTCTCCGCCCCTCAAGCCTCAGGCGGCACTCTGGGGTCAACTCCGAAGCGTGACCCGGTGTGACACCAATGTGGTAAACATTTGTAGCGCAAACCGTCGGGAAACTCATAAACTCTTGACACAAAGCCAAAAAAAGTTTTGATGAAAAAGAGAGGTGTATTTGTGTATACTGCACACGTGGTATCGTGCCGAGACGTCTAGGAGTTGCTGTTAGGGTGTCATAAATAATTCAGCGAGTCATAGTTCACTTAGTAGCAATTAGGTGGGTTCAACCGCCAACCTAGATTTTACGATCCCGGCTCCGTACTACATACCTCAGACCTGTATGGGATAGAGTCAGCAATGTATCATCGAAAGTCGATCTAGAAGGGCTAAGTCAGAGAACGAACGCGTCGATTGAGCCGGTTGCTTTACTCAAACTACTTTCTGAAATTCCCTGGGGTATTTCCAAAGAGTCATATGGCCCCGGCAACTCTCATCCCGTCCTTTTGTGAGGAACATTTACCCACCTGATGTCCTACTATGCCTCTGCGTCGTCCTCATCCGTCAGTTCTTCCCCTTCCCGAACGCCCTGATGCCGTTCGAGACCTTGCCGCCTTGCCCATGCACGCCCATCCGTGTAAGGCATGATTCTAAACGGGAAGAAGAGTGTGTACAGTGGGCTGCAACGATCATAATTGAAATGAACGGGGATTCGATGAACACGGCGCGACATACTATCCATTCGGTCCTATATTAAAGAAGAGGGCAAGATTCTTGCGCAGTCTGTCGGTACTGAGCCATGGACATAGAACCTAGCTTAGACGATACGTACCCTAGGTCGTAAGAATTAATGAACGTCTTGAGGTCGATACCAATGAGTCATATACACATTGACAGAGCAAATTTCACGTACCTCTCCCCTATCCTTTGCAGTCCTACGATATACTGCATGATCTTGCGCCTCGACGGAGGTTTCCCCACGTGCAATTCCCCACAGGTGCCAGAGTAGCATAATCAAGACTACAGTACTCATTACGACAGCGAGTATGTAGATGATTATAAAAACAAGTTGGGGCATGGTGTGGACCCATGGCTGAAGATCGACCTAAGTAATAGCAAAAGATATATTAAGGAACGCACCAAAAACACCAGTCCAAGCGCCTCCATGGCATATGGGAATCCGAGGACGGAAAAAAAGGAGCTTCCGATGACCAAATATGCCCTGCAAATACACCTCATTGTGTAGTTATACCAATAGTCAGAGCAGAAAAAGACATACATGAAAAGAACAAAATGTCGTTCGTTGTGAAGTCCCACACATTGGTTTATCCCTAATCGCATTGAGTGTTGGACGTGTAACCACGTAAAGGATACTCACACTATGAGTCAAAGTCAACATAATACAACGAGAGAAAAGGTTAGGTACCGACAGGACAGTGGTGGTCGTATTTTAAGACGCACTTGTTACATATACGACAATGATGTGCTCTCTCACAACGATGAAAGTGAACACATTATAGTCGGAAGGAAACGGCTTAGCTCACCTCCGGCCGCAGGAGGGTACACCGCTTGCATCGGGAGGTGCTTGCGTTCACAATGTTTAACCTCGATAGTCGTTTCTGAGTGGATGGAGAAGCCCAGATAAACCCGGTCCCAGGGCACCGTGGAGACTCGTCAATAAACCCAGGGGGAATTGTGCAGACGTGGTAATAGTGCGTAAAGATGTTGACTGCGATGAGCAAGCAAAGTGTCGTCGACAGCCAAGGAAGTGATAGACCGGGTTGCACGACAGTGACTAGCGAAAATTGCTGAGCACGCGTATCGTTGCCAGGAAGGAAAGCAGTACCCACAGAAACTGAGCGTTCCGAGAGAGATGAGAATGACGGCGAGTCCCACAAAATAGGGTCCCGCTGCACCGGTGAGTCTATCCCCTTGGCGTTCTACCCACCTGAAGCATCGAAATACGTGACGTGCACAAAACATGGAACAAGTAGGTGGTGAAGGCAGTTGTCACGTGAGATTCAGCACTACAGACCACCACTAGCTCCTACTAGTACAAACCATGGCTACCTAAGAAAATGTTCTAGGATCTAGGAAGAGATTACTGGTTAAACGCAGAAAATGTGATAGCCAACAAGACGATGATCACGGCGATACGCTGCCTAGAATTTCTCCTTTCTTCACTCCTTGGTCCATCGCCTGCTCTGTGGGCAAACCAATCGAACCGCTGGCCCAGGTATCGCACCTCCCCGCGCTCCACCATGCCTACTACACGTCCCCATTCAGTGGCCATCCTAATCAAGGAGCTTTCCGCTGTGGCCAAGACCCATTTGGGACCAGTGAGCGTTGAATTGATGGCAGCCGCTCGGCTGACATCTCGCCAGAGGTGGCGATACATGTCGTGGACCACGTTCCCAACAACCGTCATTATCGCGAGGTGGAATGCAAGGACCAACGGAAACATGATGCCCGCGAAAAGGAACAACAGCACCCCAACGCCTGTCAGGACGCAGCTGATCAATAGTAGCTCGCCGCTGTTCGGTGCGTGGTCCAAGTAAGTTAGCTCAGGATACAGTTTGACGAGACCTCCATCGCCTTTGGACCACATGTAGAAGCGACGGTATGATCGCTTGCCCTCGTTCCACCAGGGATGGGTAACGGTGACGTTAGGAGCCGCATGGAATCCCTGCTGGGCTTTGGGAAACCACAAATCTCTCTTCCGTCGAACGAAGTCTATATCCTCTCCGCCTCCCGTTTTGGGAAATCGCAAGCTAAACTCCACGCCATCGTCATTGCGCCGCGCGATGAGGTTCGCTGTCACTCCCCACGGCATATCGGTTTCGCCAGGCATCTTCTTGGCGATGTCCCAGAAGTACGTGACGCCCGCTATATGCACAGCCGTCGTGAAAATAGTGTCGGCTGAAGGGAACTGTGCATTTCCGATGAAACCGGCTGCGTTTGGGTTTGCACGGATGACTTTCTCAGCCTCGATGATGACGTCTGGTTGTGGGGAGACGTCATCGTCCAAGAAGATGATCCACTCGGCAGCAGATTCCTTCATGCCTCGGTTGCGTGAAGCTGATGCACCGAGGTTCTGGCTGTTGATACGAATACGAACATCTGGTCGCGAAGCGAACTTGGCCTCCAGTTCGGCGCAAGCTGGAGACTGTGGGTCGTCGATGATGACGATGAACATGGTGGTGCACGTCGGGGATGGCTTGAGATTCAAAATGGGTTCCAGGAACCGGAGCTGAACTCGGAAGCTTGGTATCACGACGTCGAGCGTGAGCTTACGTGAGGCTGCAGGACAATGCGTCAGCAGCCACTCTTCCGTGGTAGCTGTCGCTTTGTCCAAGGGGCCAAACGTCCATCTACTGGCGTGTTGTTGACGGTATCGTGCCGGCTGCCTTCCACCGATCCCATTGGAGATTCTCGCGGCGAACATCCTAGAACAGTCCCAACGACGATAGAGCTGGTAAAGGAAGGGATCACCGTCTTGGTTGATGAAGAGACTTGGAATAACCTCCCCATCGAAGATATCTAGATGGGTTCGGTGGACGATGGGAAAAGTTGGCATACCAGGAAAACTGGTATCTGTGAACGCTACACATCCGAACCCATGTGGCACGCCGGTACGACGTGCTATCTCTGCAAACTCTGCATGGGCGTCCCTAATCCAACCCTCATCCTTCAGGGAGACATCATCTCCCATGAGGACAAAATAATCACATCGGTCTTCCCAAGCCTTCTTGGCTATCTGTCGCCAGATCGCACAAACATGTCCTGCTGGGTGATTGGAGATCTGGATCGTTACGTTGCAGATGTTTTGCGACGCTAGGACGGCTTCGGCAATATTCATCTCGGTTTTGTTGTCGCGCCTCAGGAGTAATGGGTCATCGTGATCGACAGCAAGGTAAACTTTGACTATAAACCGTTGATCCCCAATGTGCTGTGTGTCCCGCCAAGTCGTGCGAGCGAGCGATTCCGCAAAGATATTGAGAAGAGTTAGGCATTGGGTAGGGGGATTGGAACCGCGAGAGGTGACCGGGAGGAGAATGGCAACTTTGACATCCTTGTCTGCCAGGTCCACGATCTTGCTACAGCGCATCGTCTGTAGCGTCGACTTGCGATCTTCTTCGTCCATCCTTTCCACGATCTTCTCCATTTGCCTCTGGATCCACCTCCCCGTCTGCGCCATTCCGTCTTCGAGAGACACTTTTGGGGTCCAGCCAGAGAGGACCTTCTCTGCGAGGTGGTTGTTCGAATTTCGTGCGCGAACCCCGATCGTTTTCACATCGCTATCAGATCGGAACACGACATCCAATCCTGGTTGGAGGCCTGCCAAGCTAACAGCTATATCCGCAAGTGTATTGATCGCAACGGCACGATCGGAACCTATGTTGACAGGTCTATCGTAACCAGATGCCAGGAGTGCCAAGATGGCATCCACACAGTCGCTGATGAACAGGAAGCTGCGCCGCTGTTTTCCATCGCCCCAGATTTCGAACTCCTCTGTGCCTTGCCCCGCCAAGCGGATCGCCAGTGCCTTGCGCAGGAGCGCCGCTGGGGCTTTCTCACGGCCGTTGTTCCACGCGCCGCGTGGACCGAAGACGTTATGGAATCGCGCGATCTGGACCCGTATGCTATGAGCGCTGCACTGGACGAGGAGCTCGGAAACAAGCTTTTCGAGGCCGTAGTGCCCCTGGGGCTCGGGTATCCCCGCTTCCCAGACGTCCTCTTCCTTGAGCGACACGTCGATATCGAGATCGTTCTGCTTGCACGCGGGGTACACGCATGCCGAGGAAGCGTAGAAGAAGGCGCGCACATTGGCGCGGATGGCAGCGATCAAAACGTTGGTCGTGATGCGCGCGTTGACTTGGTAGATGGTGAGGTCGTTGCCTTGGTGGATGGTCCCCATGCCCCCCATCGTTGCTGCAAAGTGGAGGACGGTGTCGACGCCTTTGACCGCACGTTCGCAAAAGTGCTCATCGCAAAGATTTCCGACGAGGGTCTCTTGACAGATAGGTTCCTCGAACGCAGAGGACGGAACGACATCGGCGACGCGGACATAATCGCCTCGGTCGAAGAGTGCCTTGGCCACGTGCGACCCCTCGAAGAAAGTTTCAGTTTTCTATATGTTCGTTGGGAGCTGTTCCAGCTTACGATGAATCCATTCCCGCCCGTCACCAGAAATTTGGGGCGAGGATCTATAGAAGGTAGAGCATTCTGGAAAGATTTTTTTTCCATCATTTCTGTTGTGACTTCAATATGGTAAATATCTCTTCACGAACCTCGGGAACATAGGATCACTTACACCAGACGCTAGCAACTGGCTTGGATAAGCTTGATGTCTGACAAAGATGACTCTCTAGCTTGTCGTAAAAAAACGCTCAAGAATAGTGCTCACAAAGAATGAGCAAAAATGGCGCTGAAGGGAAGATAGGAAAGAGTTATGTGCTTTTAACTGGCTCTCGGGCTGCTTATTGTTGGCATCATACCACGTTATAATCGGAGTGGACGGGGATGAATGCCCACGAAGAAGTGCTGGACCCACAGACGAAGGTCAGATGTCTCCAAGAGCCCTCGTTTGATAAGGTCTATCTCCATCTCAGACCACAGACGATCACCTTGAAATAGCTCAGAACCCGCGCCCATACATTATAAGCACTTGGAGTATACGCACCCTAAGTCCAAAAGGTGCATGCCTGATCATCCCTTCCTTTCAGGGACAACGCTGAACCGCTCAGATATCTCACATATACGAGACTCATCTTGCCCTATCCCCATCAACACCCGCCTCGTATTTTTTTCACGATCAAGTAAGTCTCCGCGCTAATCACAGTTGGGCAGGCAGTTATAACCTTGATCTACAGTAACGATGGGTACTCTAGATACAAATGTGACCACAGACTCGGACAACTACGAATTCACCTCGACTCAAGATTGGTTTTCGTCCAATAAAGCCGCATGGCAGGACCTCTTTCCCCTTGTCCTCTCCGAAGCGCCTCGCGCGCTCGAGATCGGCTCCTGGGAGGGTCGCTCGGCAGTATTCCTCCTGACAACCCTCTGCGCTAAAGGCGGGGAACTCGTATGTGTCGACCACTTCGACCTTATGGGAACACTAGAAGGGAAGGAACGTTATCGCAAACTCACCCACAATCTTGCACTCACGGGTCGTCCTGCACGTGTACTCCCCCAATTCAGCATCCCCGCTCTGTATACCTTGTTACAGGAGGAGATGAAAAAATCGCACGGGGCTGGGTTTGATTGGATATATATCGATGGGTCCCATCGTTCAGACGATACACTCTTGGATGCAGAGTTAGCATGGCGGCTTGCGAGGCCTGGCTGCATCTTTATCTTTGACGATTACAACTGGCCAGAGCAACCCCTCGACAGCCCACACCACCCGCGTCGTGGCGTCGATGCCTTCCTTGCAGTCCACCAAGGAGAGTACGAGCGTCTGTCGACGAACCCAGAACAATACCAGATGGTCCTGCAGAAAACTACTTCCATGCGGATCGGGTTTCTTCTTGAACCAGGAAGAAATGGACAGTTAAATGACGCTTTCGAATACGGAATGAATGTTGTTGTCACCGTCGACTCTGCATATGCCATGGCAGCAGCCGTAACTCTCCGCAGCATTGTAGAACACGCCCAGGGCCGCGTCACGTTCTACGTCGTTGATTGCGGTCTCCATACCGGAGACAAGAGCAAGCTCGAAGCATCCTTGCCTGCACGCTCCAACGTGACACTCCTTTTCATTACCTTGCCTCCAGACTCCTTGGCCTCTGAGATGGGAACCCTCTGGGCCAAGGTCGACATGATGAAATTCTTACCCGTCCAGCGCGTCCTCTACCTGGATGCCGACACTCTGGTGCGCAAGGACCTGACGGAGTTGTGGAACACCAACCTTGGCGGTCGCTCGCTCGCCGCAGTACCTGATGTCGGATGTCCAATGGGACATTCAGGCGTCTCACGTGGTGAATACTTCAATGCCGGCGTTCTCCTCGTTGATCTCGCTCGAACGCGCACCGTACTTCCCGGGCTTGGCGCACGCTGTCGCAGTATGGTGCACTCAAAATTTCGTGAACAGGACGCTCTCAACGAGCATTTCAAGACCGACTGGCTTCCACTAAGCGTCGGGTGGAACGCGCAGGGGCTTGGGACGTACGCGGAATGCCAGGCCACTGATAGAGAAGCGCTCCGGTTGGTAGAGATGGAGGACCCGGCGATCGTGCACTTCACGGGACCAGTTCATCCTACCGTGGAAGTCGTGTTGAACCCCTACGTGCAGCCTTACACGGCCAAGCCCTGGGGATACGCAGGTGCGCCAGGCCATCCATACGAAAAGGAATGGTGGGACATGTTGGAGAAAACAGCTTGGAAAGGCTGGAAGGGATCGAAGGAGTACAAGGAGGCATGCGAGCGGGCTAGGGCGGAGGCATGGGTGAATGCGAAAGAAGAATTCGATAGGCGTGTGGGGGGATCGACCAGTGTCGATCACTAGCTTACATTACCAAACTCAACGTGTTGACATACTATATCACAATTTCCTTCCAAGTCATGGCCTGAAGTGTACAACGTGTGGCTTGTCAAGGTGTAGATATACGGAGCTTCAAAATCAGAACTGAGTACATAGTAGGCGGCAAACTGCCGTAGTCCCTGGCATTGACCTCAGTTGAGAAGTAACTAGATGTCATGCATCTTGGATCCAACGCGGCTCGTCTCCAACATGCACCCACAGGCACATTGAAGTTGAAGAGCAAGGGCCCCGGCTGTGTTTGTTCCTGGACCCGGAAGGGGACAGTCTGGCAAAAAAAAATCGTTGACTGATCGATTGCCGGACCTCGGACCGTATTAGTCATCTGCCTCTTTCGGCTTTTCCAAGTCATCATAGGGGCCATCGTTCTCGGAGGTTATTATCGTGTTTGCTCCTCCCCCTCTCGTCCGAACCCCCTATAACCACTGCTCGCCCAACAATACAGCAACATTTTTCCGTCTCCGTAAGGTCATCCACCTGATCTACTTGGTGTTGTCTGGTTCGCCATTTTATGGTTTGTAGGGCTTTGCTAATTTAGGGACGAAGTTCTCGTGCGTATCGCAGCGGATCGAGTTCCGTACCCGAGCAGTGCGTTCGTTAATCAATTTGAGCTTCTCTCGTTGACTCGGATACCATGCGGTATAGTGTCTGCTCCAACAGGCACACACAAACTTGAAGTCGTTGAGACCGGTACTGAATTATCCCCGTCGTCGGTTTCTTGCAGTGTTCTTCATTCCGATTTCCAGTTCCTAGGAATCGACTTGCCAGGCAAGGTAACTGATGCAGATCTGCTGGTATGCCGAGTTTGCACACTTTGCATGACATCATCGGACTCGGCGCGTGTTCGAGGTTCGAAATGTAGGAGGGGCTTTTTCTCCTCCACCGTCTCTGTTTGCAAACTTGTTTCACATCTACCAGCATTAACACGCTGAACATGGGTTCTCCGTGTGAGTTCTATTGTCTTTTTGCTCATCTGTCTCACGCTAACCAGCATTATCTTTAGATGCTTTTCCATTCACAAACAAGGAAATGCGTGCGGCTGGTCTTTTGAACGAAGGCAAGTCCCTTGGTCTTTTTGTGTGCCCATGCCACTTACCATCTACCATGTAGACGTTTCTCTATCCATCCGATTGTGACTATGAAAGTGCACCCAGAGGTTTTGAGTGAGTCCTCTATTGTTTTTCCTGTCTATATTACACTGACCACTTTCCATATAGATCTGTCGCTTTTCGCCATCCAGTGAGTTGACTACGCTAGCAGGTGCAAGGGCCCTGCCTCATCCATCTCCCCCACCTCCCATGCCATGAGCGCTGAGCGACAAGTCTTATCTTTCCACACTCACCCTCACCTAGCCAGACAGTGATGCCACCGTTGCCTCTTGCTTACACTGTCTCGGAGTACTGGAGGACTACTTACTACAATGGCATCACTGACAACGACAACGACCCGGACCTCTACCATTCTGATCTATACCCCTTCCCCAACCCCAAGGGCAGACACGCCCATCTCCCCTCCAAATCGGTTTGGTGGGTCTACAACACCTTGCTCAACAAGGTCTGGGACACTGTTGGTCCCCAGATTTGTGACCTGGTGAAAGGTTGGAATGTTTGCTATTTGTCCATCAACCCTGCTTGGTTCGTCACTTATGGAGAGGATGACGTGGAGACTGATCCTGATCCGGTTGTGATTCGGGTTGGGGTCTATCCTGGCTCCACCTCTCCCGATACTGCACACAAGGTATCCAAGGATATCCTTGCGCTTCGCATGAAGAATGGAGTCGAGGGTGCCGTGGTAGAGCAGTGCGAGGCTGCTCCAAAGGAGCTAGCAGGTCCACCCCTTATGCGCGTTACAGGCAACAACAGTAAAACAGAACCCAGACATGGAGGACATGAGAGATTCCTAAAACTCACGACAAGTTGCTCGAGCAGCAAGAGGCTATAACCGATCTTGAGGTGTTTTACGACAAAGTCAAGGACCGGTGGGGCGACATTTTGTTCTGCAGGCATCAGCCACGTCCGTTACGCTAAAGCCATCTCCGTCGACGTTGGAACACTGCATACTAAGGACTGGGCTGCATTCGAGGTCGATGAGGTGAGGGTCAAACGGACTTATGTGTCCGAGTTAGGAGTGGACATGTACAATAGCAAAGGATTGGTACTGCGTCGCGTACTGTAGTGAAACATCAGGAATTTGTTCAATCTCTGCAGCTATCTTTGTGAACTTCACCATACTTCAAGTTCGAGCTTTTCAAAAGTCCAACCACCACTTGGTCAAGTCAACCACAGAGCTCAAAGTCAGAGCTTTGCCCCACTCGTAGTACAATTAGAAAGCAAGAGTATGTGAATGGTGGTCTATGTACTTGTTAATGTAATAGGCTCGGAATGCATCAAGCGAGTCTGCGAAATGAAAATCAATGGGTACAGGATCATCCCCAAAAACAGGTATCAAATGTGCTGGGCATAGAATGGCATCAAGCGAGACAACTGCACAGACACGTCGGCCGTGACGATCTTCCTCTGGTGCTACAATCCACATTCCTGTCAAGCCATCAGGCTGTTCCCTGACCGGTAAGAACCACTCAACGAGTGCCACCTCATACATCTTGTGCATGTGGCGAAAGGAAAAAAGAAGGAGAACTCGTGCTGCCAAAAGTCCCCGAAAACCCTCACCCCCATCCACCACAGCTGAATTCTCGATGAACACGCAGTCCCGCCGTGCAGGACCACCCCGCCATGACGGAGTGCAACGGATTATATCACGATGCATACCACCTTGACCCGACTGATCGCTAGGTGCGTAATAGGTCGATGACGCCGATTTATAGACTTTTAAACCTCCATACAACGAAGGACAAAGTGCCAAGTCGACCTGGTCACCAGGAATATCAGCATCGGGATTGGACTGATCATAGAGAAACCTGCGTATGCAGGGGACTAGATCGACGCATCCATAGTAGTTTGCTACTGCTGTAGCATCCTGTGGAATAGATCGTACTTGGCCAGCAATCAGTTTCTGCACCATTAACACGCCTCCAAGAAAGACTCACCGTGTCGACGAGCCAGCTGGACATCAAATGTGGTACGTGCTTGTGGTACATCCACCGCACCATCCTCCGACTCGGAGTCACAGTCAGTCTCGTCAGCATCCTCTGGTTCAAGCACTGGATCCATGTCGACCTTGTTGGGCAGAAGAGGGCCACGAATCATCCCTCTCTTGATGAAGTCTTGCTTGGCTGCCGCAAGTTTGTCGAGGCGTTGGTTGGTGACCAACATTTGACCCAGGGCTTCATATCGGTTGGATCGTCGCCACGGCTCCTTCACAGCTTTGATATGGCGTGATTCTGTAATAGATGAGCATAGCCCATTAGGGGCGCCAAACATTTCAATTAACGAACGATAATGGGTCATGGCATGCTGGCGAGGTAGAGAGAGGTGATTGCGTACACCGGTTGTCATGAAAATGACACGTTCGCGATGAAAAGTCTGTATCGCATTGTCGATAGCGTTGAGCGTTGATTCATTGATGACGGCCTGGCGAACCAAGTAACAAAACTCTAGAAACGCGCTGATTGCGCGCACCATCTGATCCGGCACATAGCCAACAATCGCTGGCAGGTAGACCTACGATGGGTAAGAGCCTATCAGCGTTAAGAATAATAGTGGAAATACTCCTCACCTTCATTAGAGCTTTCGAGTCGTCCCCGGTCCACTGCTTGAACCCACGTCCCTGAGGGAATCGTCGCAGTCCGGGAAAGAGGGGAGCAGCAGCAATTCTAGCGCCCGGTCAACGAAACTCTAACATATATATTCATTGCACCATACCTTCGATCAATGTCGGCCACGATAACGCTCGCTTGATGCTTGCCATGCGTCATTTCTAAATATTTGCCCACCCATGTTACCAGGTGGTCTTTGAAACTGCCTTTAATCAGTTGGTGCAGCAAATCAGGCGCGATAAGCTCATGGATGTCGGCGCGAGGAAAATGGACTGTGAAAGGCTATAATTTCAAATGGTCAATACGCTGTCTTGTTACGTCTGTGTACTGTTTGGCATTACCTCGACATTGCCAACAATGCCATAATCCTCCCACAGCGTCCGTAGATCGAAAGTCTGGAGTAACTGTTCAGTATGTGCCTGCGCCCGTGGCCCTCCCCCGGTATCCAAGTCGTCGTGTGCAGCAGTGCACCTGCGAGAAGGACCTATTCAGTAGGATATATCGCAGGAAACAAAGCAATAACTGACCTTGCACACCAACCTTGCACTATGCAAGCAAGCAGCGCTTGCTCAGGATAGTCGGCTATGTAGGGACCTAAGCCATAGATAATGCGCCGGAAGTGGTCATCGGCGCAGCGAGTGACACGAGGCCGAGTCATGAACGGTCGGATGGGTTGAAGGATGGCGGCCAGGGATGAATGAAATAATTGTCGGCGAAATAGACGGAAGTCGACGTTGTCTTTGTGAGCTTCATCAGCTAATATGATGGAGTTTTGTCGTCAGGAATGCTAATGTCATTAAAGAAGCGGTACTCACTTTTTGGAATGGCCAAGAACGCGAGAAGGCCTACAGCATCACGGTGGGCCCGCCTGACATTGTTGTGCACATTCCCGAGCGAGACATAAAGTGGATAGAAAGCGGTGTCCCCCGTACCGACGGAGACGGTGGTCTTGTCACTACCTAAAATGACTGGAGCGAACATAGCGCCATGTGCTTCCGGATCTTCCGCAATAGTTTCCTGGGCAACCAGGTTCATGGGTAAGCTGGAAAAATAGATGGATGACAACAAAACACGTACACACTGGTCCCATGCCCACTGGCCCGACATGAGATCGCCTACCTCACGTTCTCCAGTCTGATCGGTTACTATCTTTGGCGCATAGTCCATGGAGCCGGCGAAGTCAGGGTTGCCAATTTGACCTTCCAACATGGTGAGTGGGTTGCGGTGCCATACATCATATTCGGCCATCATCCAAGCTGGTGCGTTGTCAGGAAGGGGGCCTGCATACTTGACCGAGAACGACTGCCATGGGGCATCACCATGAACGATGGAGTCGATAGTTTGGTACATTTCTTTGTGGGACTGAAACGCAGGGTCCCGTTCTTCATACATCGCTGCTATAATAGAGGTTAGCTCATCTATTTTTCCTGCAGACATCTGGGCTTTGCGGTACAAAAAATCAGCGAACTCGAACTCAGGCCGGGACTGAAATGGGGCCCAGTCATGAGGTGGAGGATGGTCTCGAGGCAATGGGGGCGCATTTGCGGCGAGGTCGTTCCCCTCGCGATCACATGGGGTACCTGAATGTAGTAAGCAATTGGTGAAGAGCTCACAGCCGCACAGAATTTTCACCCACCATCAATAATCGGATGATATTGGACTCGTCGATGGCCTAGTAAATATGAGAATGGTTTAGACGGCACTGAAGTTGCACTCAGACTGACCGTTGGGTAACTGATCTTGAGCAGGATGATCTGCATGTAGTCAGCCTTGAAGTTGTGCGCAGATTTGGACTCAGACTGACCATCGGGTAATTGATCTTGAGCAGGATCATCTGCGTGAGGCTGTGGTGCTGGAATGCGTACAACATGAGCACAATGGATGCGGCGGTGACGTTTGAGGCCACCACGGGTGCGACAAGCATGTCCGCAGCCTGGAAAGCTGCAAACAAAGGAGCGGGGTCGGTATGGCATGCTAGTGCAACGAGTGGAGCCAGCACACCGCTAGCCTTACCTATATCCCTTGCCGAACCTTGTGAAGATGTCAGTGATGCTGACATCGCCGTGAAGAGGTAGGGACGCACCGGGTGGGTTACCAGAGGTAGGGACGCGACAGGTGGGTCACCTCATCGCCAGGCCCTGGACCAAACGGTCGGTCAGTGATCATTTCAGTTAACAATGAAAACGTACAAAGTAGCCGCGTTGCCCAGGGAAAAATGGAGGGGCCTCACAACACTCCTTGAAGACCTCATGGTGCTCCTAGGAACAAGGTCCTGAAGAAAAATTAGGTTGCCATTTAACCCGTCAGGAAGAACGACCAACTTACTTTCAGCCTTTCCCGTCTTTCCAACTTGCCTCTAGTACTTTTGCTCCTCATTGCTTCTCCATGTCTCAGCGTTTTATCCAAACACGTGCCTCCAATAAGGATCGTCACCCAGGAATCCCCGACTTGCCAGGTCCACGACGGAGTACTGAAGAAGTTCAGAGCGACCTCGCGGCTCGAAGGGCAGCTGCTATGGAGGCCAAGGCCAAGCAGCAGCAGAATATCCAACGCATGGCCGAGATCGAGAACGAGCTTCAAGAGAAATTGGATCAGCGCCGCGCTGCGTTCACCCAACCTACCTTGAAGACCACGGGTAAACTCGTCCGCACTGCGACCATTCTGGGTGTTCCAGCAACTCCGCGTGTTCCAGCGGCTCGAGTGCGCCAGATTTCTCGCACAGAAACACTCCTGGATTTGAACGCCGTCCCTCGAAGTCTTTGTGTTCAGGCTACGGCCAATATGGCTGCAGAAGGTGAGCACGACAGTCATATAAAGCGTACCTTTAGCCTCTAACTCATTGTTTTTCCATTTTTCAGGGGTGGTAGAGAGCGAGACTGAGAAGGAGGACGGTGCAGCCTTTGTTCTTGGCTCTGACCAGGACGATCGTGAATCTGATACTGATCAAGCTGTGCGCAGTCAAGCAACGTCAACAAAGCCTTCCAGAAAGGGAAAGCTCTCACGCAGCGACGTCGAGGCTGCTCGCAAGGAGTCAGCAAAGAACCCCAACACCAGCGTCACTCACCACCATGGAGGATTAAAGCGGAAGGGGGACGACTCTGTTGACATTCGGTATGTTAATGTTTAATCCCAGATGGCTCTACTTACTCAATTGGCACATTCACAGCGGTCGCTCCCAGGGCGATGCACCCATCTCCAAGAAGGCGAAACTCATCGGCGGACTGAAGCCTCAATATGCACTGGCAAGACTCCAGAAAAACCCTGGGACAATGGTAGGGGCTGACAAGAATAGGATTGACGATGCAGCCACAGGGACTGGGGCCATTTTCGGAGGACTATCTGACGAGGAAGAAAAGGGCTGGCAGGTCTCCCCTATGATGTCTGGCGGGTTGCATAAGCTTGCCAAGGCCTTGCAGAAAACAAAGGTAAGTGGTCTAGTATTAAGATCGTGTCGTCAGCTCAACAAGTAGTCCTCTAGCTCACACAGATCATACGTGATGGTCCACAGGCCCGCCTGGAGTACAGCCAGACCATTGCGAATGCTACCTCTACCATGAAACTTCGACCGACCCAGCAAGATCTCCCTGCTGGCACTGAGGATCGCTTCCGGAAGTACTTCATTCCGCTGATCCGCCAGTTTGCAGGCACGTTGGCCAATCCATGGAGTACCGAAAACATGGTAGAGCCCATGCAAGAAATATGGGACGCCATCATGAAAGGGATTCCAAACAGCGAGCACGAGTTCCGTGAGGAACGAGACCCCGTCTACCGCTTGGTATGTATTTGGTACCTCAACGACATAGTGCTGATGTTCTTGTCGGAGGACAGACATTGCAGAGGATTTATGAATGGCGAAATCACATTGGAAATGCAGCAGTTGAAGGCCTCAAGAAGTTCTGGGCTTCGGATGAGAAGTATCAATCGCGTGAAGAACGTATTGCTTATGTGAACGATGCGCTGTCCCCCGCCCTCATTTTCCTGTATGGCGAGGTTGAGAAGCAGCGCCCAGGTTGCTTTGCGGTGTGTAGACTCACATCTATGCGTACTTACTACAACGCTAACATCTATTAACGGGAATAGGTTGCGAAGACATATCAGGGACCACTTGTCCTGCACGCTTTGGCTGCACACCTCAGGGACATCCATTCCGCCCAGCACTCTGGCTATGACCTGAGCAACCTCGTTGACGATATAGAACCCCATGGGGCATTGATCTTGGCAGTAACTGCAGTACGTACATCCACTTCTCTGTCTTACCTTCGTGCTAATCTCATACAATTAGGTGGAACGTGCTCTGACCATATTTAAGACTGGTCATGAGGCTAGTACGAAAACGAACCCTGCGCTTCAGTTCTCGGACCAGAATTGGGGCGAAACATCTGCACGCTATGCGAGGTCTATCGAGAAGCTCGGCAAGACCAAACTGACGGAAATATTTACTGCTGCGCGTGCGTATTGTGTCGCACGGAAGAGCTGTGCTGCTACTCGAGGCAACATCAAGGGTAAGTCCATCGAGGATGATGTGACTGACATTCGTGGGCAAATTGTTCCATCATCGGACGTGGAGAGTGACGATGATACTTATGAAGTGTCGGATGGAGACGATGAGTGGGAGGGTGTGGTGCTGGAAGATGACGATCACCTTGACAATATGATGGGTATGTAATGTTTTATAGCAGCGGCCAGTACTGACCTTATTGTTTGTTGCTGTAGAAGTTGTCGAGTACTGATGTCAGCCAAAGCTCGGGTTGCCTCCCCAGATTGTTCGGAGGTGTAAATCAATTTGTCGGCGCTATATTTTTGCTACTTAGATAGCTCAATTGGGTCCAATATGGTAGAATGAATGTACCTGGTTCCAGGTCTGATTTTTCGGAGTTCGGTATGATACGACAAAAGTGTCTAAATTTGGGTTTGTCCGGCTCGTATCTCCTTTTACAAGTTCTCGCTGACGTCTCCCGAGGCAATCGGAGGCATTCTGGCTCTGGGGCTGGGTTTGGGGCGCCGAGTGTGCTGTCTCCGTAGACAGGGTCCACAAGGTAAAGTGCTTACAGACATGGCTACTTCTACAGAGACTACATAGCTGGGGAAAGTGGCCACCTTGACCGCCTGTGAGCCTGTGGGCATCTGTAATGTCTGTACTAGTCTGTGGCAGGCCTCAAAGACAGCCACAGAAACTGTACCAATTCCTGATGAATGAGAGTCTGATTGTTTTTACGGGTCCAGGATTGCCCGAAGGGCCGTGCTATTCCCACAAGTGTCGAACTTCTGCCATTTTTGACGTATACCTTATCGAGAAATCTGTCCCCTACATACACAGCCATGCAGAACTCGCAGCCACTGATGGGCGATAACTCATTTAGAGGCAACGCTGAACTTGGATATTCCAAGGCCATCCTGCCCCATCTCCCTCAACATCCTTCCTCGTATTTTTTCACGGTCAAGTAAGTCTCCGTGCTGATCATTGTTAAACAAGCGGCTACAATATTGATCTACAGCTCAGCCTGAGGCTACAATGAGTTGTCTAGATCCAAATGCGACCACAGACAACTACGAATTCACCTCGACTCAAGATTGGTTTTCGTCCCATAAAGCCGCATGGCAGGACCTCTTTCCCCTTGTCCTCTCCGAAGCGCCTCGCGCGCTCGAGATCGGCTCCTGGGAGGGTCGCTCGGCAGTATTCCTCCTGACAACTCTCTGCGCTGAAGGCGGGGAACTCGTCTGTATTGACCACTTTGATTTCATGGGAACCTCAGAGGGAAAAGAGCGGTATCGCAAACTCACCCACAATCTTGCACTCACGGGTCGTCCTGCACGTGTGCTCCCTCAATTCAGCGTCCCTGCCCTGTATACCTTGTTGCAGGAGGAGATGAAGAAATCGCATGGGGCTGGGTTTGATTGGATTTACATCGATGGATCCCATCGTTCAGACGATACACTCTTGGATGCAGAGTTGGCGTGGCGACTCGCGAGGCCTGGCTGCATCTTCCTCTTCGACGATTATAACTGGCATGATGAACCTCTTGATAGCCTATACCATCCACATCGCGGCGTCGATGCCTTTCTTGCAGTCCATCAAGGAGAGTACAAGCATCTATCGAACCCTGAACAGTTTCAAATGGTCCTGCAGAAAACTACTCCCATGCGGATCGGGTTCCTTCTTGAACCGCGCAAGGATGGACGCTTATATGACGCTTCTGAATACGGAATCAAAATTGCTCTCACCGTCGACTCTGCATGTGCCATGGCAGCGGCAGTGACTCTTCGCAGTATCATAGAACATGTCCAGGGTCGTATCACACTCTATATCATCGACTGCGGCCTCCGTGACGAAGAAAAGAGTAAGATCGAAGCATCCCTTCCTACGCGCTCCGACGTTACACACCTCTTTTTCGCACTGCCTCCAAATTCCTTGACCTCCGACATGGGTACCGTCTGGGCCAAGATCGATATGTTTGATGTCAAATACTTTCCCATAGAGCGGGCCCTCTATCTAGATACTGGTGTTTTGGTGCGCAAGGACGTGAGAGAGCTATGGAACACCGACCTCGGTGGTCGCTCACTCGCCGCAGTACCTGATGTCGGATACCCTATGGGACACCCGGGCGTCTCACGTGGTGAATACTTCAATGCAGGGGTTCTCCTCTTTGACTTCTCTCGGGCTCGTGCAATGCTCCCGGAGCTCCAGGTGCGCTGTCGCAGCATGGCGCACTCCAAGTTCCGTGAACAAGATGTTCTCAACGAGCATTTCAAGACCGACTGGCTTCCGCTGAGCCTCGGATGGAATGCACAGGGACTCACGACGTGCGCGGAGTCTACGTCCGCCAACAGAGAAGGGCTTCGGTTGGCAGAAATGGGGGATCCGGCGATCGTTCAATTCACGGGACCGGGTCACTCGGCGACGGAAGTCGCGTCAAGTCCTTCTGTACAGCCTCGCACGCCCAAACTCTGGGGACACGCCTGTGCGCCGGGTCATCCATACGAAAGGGAATGGTTGGACATGTTGGAGAAAACGGCCTGGAAGGGCTGGAGGGAGAAGGAGACGTGAGAAGAATTTGAAAGCGAATGGCATGGCTACTCGACGTTTGCTCGGATGTACATGTCGTATCATTCAAGACGACTTTCAGCTCCGAGCCGCAGGATTGAGGGGACTTTCATCTCCACAATGTATACCTGGGATGGGGCTGCAACCCCAGCACTGGCAAAGACGAGCGTTCAGGGACTCGTGTGCGTGATTAACCACTGTATACACAAGGCCACCGAAGCGGGGAGTTCGGTGAAGCAGCAATAGACGAGAAAAATGAGACACATCCATTTACCAGATCGTCAAGGATGGGGTATATCGAGTCTTTTTGGCGGAGGGATGAATCAGAACTCGTTCATGTATCATCGAATAGCATCTCAAACTCCGGGATACTGGCATCCAGGCCTGCCGCAGCGACAGTAGGTCCGCCGAACTGGGGCCTTGCCTTCAGGCATTTGGTAAAGGGAAGCGACGTCCTGGCATATATCGAACGTCATCCCCGCAGGGGCGTGCTGCGAAGGCGGTGCGAAGATCATCCACCCCAGAAATGAGGGGGTGCGCTCGAGGTCGTCGCCGACCAGTGATCATCAATCATCCACGCATGCCCAGAGATGTTACCGATTGGGGATGCCGAACGTGAAGGAAAAAAGCGAGGTGAAAGCGAGACTCTGGTAGGATAGAGGTAGTAAGAAACAGGGCCAGCCACCTTCTCCGAATCGTCGAGCTTGCAAATCGCGATTGCAAGCTGATCGCTCCTCATATCCTCGAGGAGCAGCTGTGCCACATCGCAACGTCGCTCGTCCTCGAATGCCAGGGAGGCCTTTGCCTTTTTCTTGCCCTTGTTCTTGCTATGGACGGCTCGGAAGTAGTAGCCAGGGTACCCTTCGAGTGAGCCTCCTCGTGCTTTGCCTTGATCTCTCAAACCGCTTCTCCTCCAGAGGAAGCGCGCTGATAGTTACTAATGATCTTCGACTCAGAGAGGGTGCCACAGTGATGAGACTATCGAAGCGAACGGTTTAACCCATTCCTCTCTAATGGGACAATGCGAGTAAGTAAAACGAGAAGAAAAATCTAAAGAACTGGACCCTAACGAGAAGAAACGAGAGTGAATACATACAAAGCGCAATTCACGAAATGCGAGATAAATATGCCCCGCACGCACGCCCGACACTAGTAGTGAGGGCTGAGCCAATCTGGGGCTTGGCCAGACGACCTGCCCGCATAGTGTGCGGGTGAGTGGGCAAGGAAAAAGACGGTGCATTATCGTAATAACCGCCATCCCCACTGCCAGTTTCAGGACCATGGACATTGACATTGGGGTTCTAGTTCGGGTCCGCACCGACACCGTAGCGTGCGTATGACCCGGTACTGTGGGCGGGTCGGAGAAGGGTATTACAGTGTAATGAGCGCTGCAGAACATCTCAGCGTGTAGGCACGGGTAGTATGTTCTGCAGTAGACGTACCCAAGCCACGAGTCCACCCAAACTTCGTGCTAGCCAATTCTTGCCGGCGTTCGTCCTCGGAAGGTGTGTCCCAGACGATGTCCCTACATTGCCTTCCAATATTGCCGGACATTCAATAGCGACATCTTGCCTCGGATGGGAAGCGAACGACGATCGGGAAAAGATAATGCGGCGGAGTAGCTGCCGGTAAGTAACCTGGTCTGCAGACTGGGAGAGTCTTGCAGAGGGCCGCGGACAGGGCCGTGGTCGGGCCGGTGCTACTAGTACATGCGGAGTTCTAACTACAAGACGTGACCTCGTTGCCAGCCTCAAGCGAGTCGCTGGCGCAGATTCGCTGGACTTTCCATTTCTCACATGTTCTCCGAGTTCCTGCCATTTTGACGTGTTTCTTATCAGGAAACCTGTCCCCTGCGCAGAGCACGCAGTCACTGATGGGCGATAACTCCTTTAGGGGCAGCGCTGAGCTTGGATATTCCATGTATACCAAGACGATCCTACCCTGTCTCCCTCAGCATCCTACCTTGTATCGTTTCACGGTCATGTAAGTCTCCGCGCTGATCATTGTTAAACAGGCGGCTATAATATTGATCTACAGCTACGATGAGTTCTCTAGACCCAAACGTGACCACAGACAACTACGAATTCACCTCGACTCAAGATTGGTTTTCGTCCAATAAAGCCGCATGGCAGGACCTCCTTCCCCTCGTCCTCTCCGAAGCGCCTCGCGCGCTCGAGATCGGCTCCTGGGAGGGTCGCTCGGCAGTATTCCTCCTGACCACCCTCTGCGCTAAAGGCGGGGAACTCGTTTGTATTGACCACTTTGATCTCATGGGAACCTCAGAGGGAAAAGAGCGGTATCGCAAACTCACCCACAATATTGCGCTCACGGGTCGTCCTGCACGTATACTCCCCCAATTCAGCGTCCCTGCCCTGTATACCTTGTTGCAGGAGGAGATGAAAAAATCGCATGGGGCTGGGTTTGATTGGATTTACATCGACGGATCCCATCGTTCAGATGATGCATTCTTGGATGCAGAGTTGGCGTGGCGACTCGCGAGGCCTGGCTGCATCTTCATCTTTGACGACTACAAATGGCTTGACGAACCTCTTGATAGTCTATTCCACCCACGTCGTGGCGTCGATG
>JBBPTU010000330.1:0-27663 GCA_038094295.1 Tylopilus aff. beelii | reverse complement strand
AACTACGTTGTCACCCACAAGAACGGGCAACGACAGACCGCACTCGAGCTCCTCAGATTAATCACCATACAGCGGCCAGAGATTCGTGTCCTGTTAGACGTTGGGGCATTGATACTCGATTTATCCAATTTCAGAGTGGCCGAAGCATGGCTCGACATTGTTCATGATGCAGAAGCAGCGGTTTATTTTGATGAAGAAGACGAACTGAACGTTCTCACACGAAGTGGCAGAACTCAACGACTGTCATCATCACCATTCTCTCAGCAATTGGGCAAGTGTGTTGTCTATTTGGATCATCCACACACGAGAGGCACAGACCTGAAATTCCCTATCGGGTCTCGAGCAGCTGTGACGCTTGGTCCGAAGGTAACGAAGGATGCACTGATGCAAGGTTCGTCATGGCGCTAGAATCGAACTGGTGAATCTAACGATCGAAATCATACATTTCAGGTTGTATGCGGATGCGAAAGCTGGGCCATGGTCACTCCGTTATGTTTTTTGCACCTCCAGGAGTTGACCAAAGCATCCGGACCGTGACAAGAAAGCAAAGTCTGGGTGCTCCAATCATCATCAGCGATGTCCTGTCCTGGGCCATACGAGAGACATGGGCTGATATTGAGCATCTAGCTCCTTACTGGGCACAACAAGGGATCGATCATCGATCGAGATACGATGCATCATCTCGTTTTTTCAATGGCGAGCTGACGCCAGAGCAGCTATCGGATGCATGGCTGCAGCCAAACAGCAAATCGCTTGCAGACCTGTATGCGCCCCACGAAACTGAAGGCGAGCAAATCGACTTGTCTGTAGCTCCGGGGATGCAGCAACGCTGCAAAGACCTTGGGATCTTATCAGTTTCTCGTGGGGGGTTGGAAGAAGAACAAGAGCGGGAAGTCCACCGCGAGCGAGAACGCGAACGTGAAGTTGAGCTTCCTCCTCCGGCATGGCCAGCAGAACATTACCTTCATCCGGACGTCGTGTCTTTCGTCGAAACTGGTGTCATACACTCTGGTAGCGCCTTCCTTCCCATCTTCACAACACTCGAGCGGAGTACCGCGGCTACTCGCGATACAGATGTCTGGAGTTCATCTATCCTGGCAACGGTAGACTTCAGCAGGACAATAAAGCCAGACTCTACGAAAGGAACTATGGACCAGTATCTCCGGCCAGTCCAGTGGATTCTCTCCGGAACAACAGATCGCGGTCCATTACTTGTCATACTGAGTCCATTCGAGGCAGATCTCCTGATGCCAGAAATTAGGGCAAGCAAGCATGTCCATTTGCATCTCTACGCTCCTCGCACTGCTGAGCGCATGAAGCCATCGGATGATCTGAGGCTATATGTGATCCCACCATTACCCCCGAACTGGACGCCACCTTGGGAACTGATCGACCAGCTCAACGTATTCGCTGGTCAGCTCTACCTCCGAAACTATGAATCCTACCTCCGTCTCTGTCGTTTCCTCGATGTGCCCGGGCTGACGAATGAGTCGCCGAACGATACAAGAATCCTGCGGAACCTTTTCAGTATGCCTGGCTCTTTTGAGCAGATGGAGATCAAGTTCACAGATTCGCCGTTGCCGACAGTGATGGCGCTGCTCGCCATTCGGAATGGAGGTCGACCATTCGATCATACGCACATGGGCAAAATTCTTCAAGGGCAGATACTCGCAGAAGAGGACTTCAAAGGGCCGAACTTTGCTGTGACTGATCGCAGCATTCTCCCATAGCCCTCGGACTTGAAGAGTGACTCGGAAGTGGAACCTCATTTAGGTTCATCTGTATCACCGCTTCGACCACGAAGACGAGGATTGGAGATGGTCGGAATTCAGCAGTAGAACTTGAAGGGTCGTCGCAGAGGTGTATATGCGAAAACGACATCCCATTTCCCATAGTGTTAGCTACTGCGTACTATGATTCAGGTAGTCGGGCGTGTCCAATGGTGGATAACCCGTACAGTTTATTATCAAGTCCCCCGCTTCAAGAATAGGTTGACAAGATCTAGTGATGTCTGACCACATAACCACGAATACGAACTCTTTCTGTCCCACCTGTCCGAACGTTCGGGACGTTTGCAAAGTGAGTTTCGCGATGGTCAGGAGATAAACTCAGCGGGACGTGGCATAGGCTACTAGGATTTCGTGACATCGAAAGGTATGTGGCTTGAAAGTTGCCAAGACAGTCTGACGAGTGAGCGAAATTGCACTCTAGAAATTCGGAAGTAAGCATCCCGACATCGGTGAGATTGGAAGGAGATACCGAGAGAACCTGTCTTAGAGGATGATCATGGCGAGCAATGGTTGTTACCTTGGGGCCACTAGGCAGTCAGAGGCGCACAAAACGAGGATTGAAAGGGATATGCCAGGGACGTCGAGACAGCTGCATTATCGCGAGGCTAGTCCAGCATGCTGTTGGTATTTCCCAGAAACGAATCTCACTGTGCGACAGTGAGGGGAGAGAGGCCAGGGCTGGATAGCTGGAGGAGGGCCAGATGAGGAGGTCACGAGGTCGTCGGAGGTTGCCGGAGTGGGTCGTAATGGCAGTGTCGCAGAGCCCATCCGAGGCACTGTCGCAGGTCGGGGTAGTCAGCAACAGTCCCACTTCCCTCTTCTAATGGGATATGAAGGCAGGTGAGGAGTTCGAAATCGCATTAAAAACCTGCATCAATGGCAGCTACGCACGATTACCAAAGTTAGCTCGACTCGGATCCTTCCTGCTGGCACGCAAACAGCATGCTGCGGAAGCCTTGTTGGGATTATGACGGGTTTTGCTGCCGTGAACACGGCAAGTATCAGTAGGATGATAAATATGTTCGCTGTTTCCACAACACTTACTTGACGAATGGAGAAGGATCCATCGATTTTGCTGAAGGCGGCTTAGTACTTGGTTCAGCGGTGTTCCAACTTGTGCACAGCCATACGGGTTTCTCCATCACTACCATCATGTCCACTACCGGATCGAAAAGGGCGACACCAACGCCTTTCCATACCCTCGAATCGTTTGGATATGTTGTCACCCACGTATTTTTTCCTGTTGAACTTCCAAAGGAGAACAATTATTCCATTGAGAATGACCTCTCTCTGGCTGGTGCGGTGTGCGCTGCTGCCTGTGCCTATACCCCACACGTCCGCGGAAGCTTTGAGGAGCATATATGGGGTCGCATCACGAATATGTTGGATAATTTGCGAGTATCCATCCAGTCTGGATCTATGGACAAAGACCGTACCATCTCCCAGCTACGTGGGATGGAAACCGGAGGTATGCCAAAAACCGCTGCGTAAATCCATGCTAACACTTTATAGATATCACTGCGTTCTTCATCCGCTCAGAAAATGCTGCAGTGGTCTTCACAAAACGGAAGGACAACACACTGTTTGAACCGTTTGAGGCAGCCTTGAGCACGGATGCTGTAGAAAAGACGCCGGGGTCAGTGACATGCTCGTATCCTCAGTCAGCCATCGAGATTCCAAATGCGGTGTTTGACGAGCAAGATTTTCAATCTGGACTCGCCCAATTCCTCTCTCTCCCTGACGCTGTCGACTCTGATCTTCCTCGTCCCCCTTCCGCTTGCCCGGATTATGTGACAGCGTTGCTTAGCGGGATTTTACGAGGTGTCTGTCGAACTGCAAATGTTACTGTCATCTCCAAACGTATTCGCGACAATGTTGGCAAGTGGCCTCGTGATCCCGACTTAAGCAACTACCAGGGTGATTGGCGTCGTTCTCCCCTGTGGCTTCTTATCAGAGTCACAATCCAGATATCTGCTGAGCGTTCTTCCGTCGGCCGCGTTTTCTATAAACGATTCATCTTGTACTTTATCTGTACCCTCGCAGGGGACCGGGAGACTGCGAGTCTCTCCAATGACCTTCTTCATCTCATGTCTTCCAAAATCTTCCGCCGTCTACGCAAGATCGGTCCCTCTACTCCAAACTGGCTTTCCAAAATGGCCCTCCGGACATGCGCTCATCTTCGAGAGATCCTTGATGTCAGGTGGAAGACGCTGAGCGTTCGTTCATCCACATTCTGCAACCCATCGCAAGAGCAGCTCGCTAGAGATACAAGGCTGTCGCTCCCCAACGGCAGTGAGTATATTCGTAAGATTATCTCGACTCCAGACCTTATCCGGCATCGCATACCCTTTGATCCAAACCATCCTCACCGTGGTACTCTCAAGGACTTTTTGTCTTTTAGCGCGTCCTTTTTCGACAAGGCGTACCTCGCCGACCCTGATATTACCATCTATGGCATCGAGCACTCTGTCGAGCAAGAACTTGATGATTGGATTGCCCAGGTCGTACATGTGAATGATGCGTGTGTACAGCTCGACATTTTGATGGACCGATATTGCAAAAAGTCTTGGAGGCAGAATCCAGAGCACGACTCGACCAAGATTCTAACGATGCTCGAGCTCTTTATTGCCCTTGACAAACTAGGGGTGCGGGAGATCCCTATGCTCGCCGACTATCCCCCTGGCATCCCGATAGCGTGGTTGGAAAAGTTGTGCCTGCGCAAGGCGACAAGCCTCCATCGCCTCTCATGCATATATCAGTATCTCCTTGCTCGCGAATTGCATTCCCATCTGGGATGGTCGGGTGTGTCGGATGATTTCACGGAAGATAGTTTACCCATCCGTTATTATGACCAATCTCCGTACCTTCAGCAACTCAGAGCTCGCATTGAGCAGGAAATAGAAAGGGCAGTCGCTCTGGGCACCGATCAACGAGTTGGGTATGAAATAAGCAGCATCGCGATCCTTCACGATGACTAAAGCTTTTAAGGTCCCCCCTGGCCGCCTTGCCATATTCCAAAGTCATTGTGTTCGAGTTACAGTGCCCACCGTGCATCCGAGTTTGGCGTTCTGCTATCGCCCGAATCTATTACTTTGTTGATTATGGGTCTAGCCTGGATAAAACGGAGTGTAGACCGCTTGATGAAGTCCCTGGATTGCAGTCCTACCTCGTCGATTCGGAGGACCAAGGATTATGCCGGCTACGTCTCTATTTTTATTCAGACAGATTTCAGAATATCCAGACATTGCGCTACCTCGTTTACTATGAAGGCGAACTCCGGAACTGGCAGCGACCGGAAAGTCTCACCATTGGGTATAATCGTGAAGTTGAGCCTACATCTTTGGATGAATATGTGAAGTTCACTTCTCACACTTCCAATGATGTTTTGACTTGTCAAGCCGACTGCATAGCCGACTTCTCTATCGACGAATTCTTAGCATTTGGACACCTACGGAGTGGTGCTTCTCTTCAGTGGCTCAATATCTTGCATGGATTGCGTAGTAGAACCCTCAATCTCCGTCACAAGCGGGCCCACTATCTCCTCTCGCAGGCAGCCTTCCAAGTTGGACCCCTCGATCTGAACACAGCAGCGTTGACCTGGCACCAAGAGCTTCAGGACACTTTTTTTTGCTGCGCCCTTATAGACGAGCTCAACTACCTATTTGTGGATGGGACAGGCTTGATCGACTGGGTGTTCATGAGTACCATTTCGTTATTGCTCACTCGCATACTTGCATCGAGTCCAAGTATATGCGTCTCTGAGCGAGCAATCACGCTTCTCCAGAGAGTACGTGCGAAGACGTTTAGTTGGGTGCAAGAGCTTTCATACGATCTGCAAATGGCACCGATGAACGACGAACGCAAGAGATCCTTACTGAGCGCAGCTGCTACTTGTCGGAGCACCTTCGACATTGATTATGCTGCTCTTTCACACCCCATCCATTCCGCAGAGGATATCGATGCTGTACTGTCTTGTTCTCTCTTCATACAGGCACTTCGTAGTATGTTTCATTCCTGGGATTGACATTCCGGCGTGCTTACTCCAAGTCTGTCCACACACTCTAGCTAACATCTATGACGAGCATTTGGTACTGCTGCTTGATCGCGACAGTCATCTTAGACTTACTCTTGAGGAAGTCGCGAGGGATGCTATCCTTGCCGATCCATCAAACCGTGGTATCGACCTTGCAATTGCAAGGATTTTTGGAAGCTATCGCCCAGGTGCGCTCCAAATCGAGCACTTGCAACATCCAAATACCCGGTGGCTTATATGCGAAGCCACTGCCACCAAACGCCTCCCCGCTCAAATGGTGCACATCAACCTACTCAGTGGGCAACTTCGAGTTGATGGTCAATCCTTCGGCCGATTACCGCAAGAGATTTGTGACCGTCTAAGTTATGACATTATTCCAAACGTGCGTACATCATGAAATGCTTTTAATTTACGACCTTCAAGTTGACGACTCTGATCGCTTCTCTATAGAATGATTGTTTTGCTGTACCGTCCGATCTTCCAGGAATGGATTTCATGTCTCTTGTAGTGACACCCAACTACAAGGTGAGGGTACTAACTATATAATGAGGTCACGGTGGCTCAATTCCAGGCAGCTGCACTTTTCGCTACGAGATGACAGCCTCGTGATTCGAGCTCAGTGTAATCAAACAGATCAAGTCCTCGAATATATTCCTTCAGCAATATTAGACCAAGACCTTCCGTGGGCACTTATCCCCAATTACGTTCATTGGCTAGATATTTCTTCTGGAGTCATCGAGATACGTCCCCGCCTATATTGTTGGGAACAATCTATAAAGAACTGGAGGATTGAATGCGCTTCTGATTCGTACCGTGCATACAAAGGCTGCGAGTCACTCATGGACATCCAAAGCCCAACATATGCAATGCTTTTAAAATGTTTCCAGTGTCTTGTTCCGAATTATGACATACTAGCCACCACTTCCCCTGCAGACACTGCTCAATCCGAGTCAATCAAGCAGCTATCAGTCTCGCTACTACCTTGGCATGGTTTATCATTCTTTGTCAATGACAGGGAAGAATTGGAATCCCGTGACTTCAAGCACATGGTCTATGATGAAGATCAGACTATTCAAACATTATTCGGTATAGATAACCTCCTTGTCCTTCGGCCAACAACCCATATTGCAGGGTTCTCTATCCCAGAAGCATTGATCACCAGACTTGCTATCATATCTGATGGTTTACCTCATGAAGGGGGGATCCACTTTCACCATTATATGCCCTACCACACTTTCAAGGTAGATCAAGAACTGGGTTCCTTGGTAGGAGATGGTAACCAGAAGAGCACTCGACTCCTTGCCTATTTGCATGCCATGACCAGCTTTCACAGACCTGATCCGCTCACAGGCAAGATTGGTACGCAGGCAGCACTCGACCTCCTTTTGTCGGCTGGGTGTCGATCAATTATGCAGGGGAAAGCCCTGTCTTCAGACAAATCCAGCACTGGTTCCGATTGCATCAGTCCCTGGAGTTCAACCAAGTATCCCCAACTCAATGCTGTACATGACGAAATCCAAAATAGGTATTACTGGAATCAAGATAGCGTCCTTGACAGTGTTAAATTTCTGGGAACGCGTGCGATACAACGAGGTGCACATTTATTCCCATTCAAAATGGATCGACCGGACGATCTTGAATATGTGCCGGTAATACCACACTCGAACCTAGAGCTTTACGAGGCTGCATCTACTTTGTCATCTGCCGTTCACTGCTGGTTCGCCCGTGCATCTACAATAGGCACCATATCAGACTGGATGAAAACATGGAAGGTCATACTCCTCGAGGACCTTTCCGCTTCAAGACCGCACGATGAACCAGATCTAGAGATGAGGACAGACTCCGACTCGGATCTTACGCAGATGCAGGCACTAGCAAGTAGTGTGCACCACATCTTGGAGAAGACGGTGGGGAACTGTGGGCGATTTCACCTTCTATTCTTGCTCCATATGACAGTGTATGCACATGGCTTGACAAGTCGTCACTGGCAGGCCGCCGTACTCTCAATCCTCATAGCACTTACTCTCCAGACAAACACCCATTTCGAGTCAGATGATCCATTCAGCTGCCTGAGCTCCGAACTTTTGGCTGGATACCGTCCCACAGAGGAGGGCATACGAGATCTAATTCATTCGTCTTGCTTCAAGTACTGGTTGAACAAAGAAGAGGAGGCTGCTGTAGACGCCGCCGTAAGCCATCTACTTAGCGATTGGCCATTGGATGCTCCTCCAACGATCTATTTGGATTCTCGTGTATGGAATACAGAGAGATTGATGCCTTGCCTGCGACGTCTGTTCCTCAGCTGTTACCGTAATTGGAATCTCAAGGAACATCTCATGCGCACCCTTCAAGTTACGGTTGAACCCGGATTGCCCACTCCCACACATCACCTCCCACTCGCACAGTATGCATCCACACAGCACACTCCGTTACAGATAACGCTCGATCATTTACTTTCCAATCGCCTACCGCCAGCATTGCCGCAGCGCAGTACTTTGCTACAAGAGGGTTTTCCTGGTATCAGAAAAGTTACCACGTTGGATGATATTTCCCTATTGGATCAGTTATTCTCCTTGCCTCTAACAAGCTCTCGGTTTCAACAGGAGTACCTCTCTCTTCTCGGGGCAAGCGCAAATGCGTGCAAGGAATCTCATACGACTTACAGTGGCTTATCATCGAATTGCTGCATCGAGGCTCTTCAGAAGCATTTCACAAAATCCAGGACCAAGTACATGAACGCTTTGAAAATCATCAAGGAGACATTAGGTCCAATCACCGACGATGAGAAAATCATCGAACAATTCTCCCTTTGGCCACCGATCACTGCAGACGTCCTTTTGAAATGTCTCGCGTCTAATTCCCTGATCCAAATCACTAAACAATGGAAGCGATGCTTGATATCATTCGCTCAACTGCTTTTGGAGCTTCAACGTGCCAGAAGGCTACTTCGATTCGCTCTGGATGGTCTCGAAGAGGATTTTTCGAAAGAATTGGAGAATGAGCAGTGCAATGGGTGGAATCCTGAAGAATACCCTGATTGGTTACTGATTCAGGTGTTTCTGTCGTTAAATTATCATTGTCACCACTCACTCTTAGTCTCTCAGATTCAGGGAGACTTTCTGATTCGACGAGCTCAAGCAGAAACTGCGATGCAGCTTATGTTCCCACAATCTGGTGGAAATACGGTGATGCAGGTCGATATGGGAGAAGGAAAATCCTCTGTCATCATCCCAATCGTCGCTGCTGCTCTAGCGGATGGAAAACAACTTGTCCGCGTCATCGTTCCAAAGGCATTGACGGCTCAGATGTTCGACATACTCGTCACTCGTCTCGGTCTGCTCACCAATATGCCAATATACCATCTACCGTTTACCCGTACTGTACACAACGACCCTTACAACCACCTTCGGGTCGAAACTATCCGCGACCTTATGTCTCAGTGCATGGCCGAACATGGGGTTCTGCTTGCTCAGCCCGAGCATGTAGCATCACTTAAGTTGATGGGTATCGAGAGACAGATAGGTGGTGGAAATAATATTACCAAGCCTTCTCTGAACATCCACTGGCAAAAGCTACTGTCATTTACCGGAGGACTGGTACATCTCTATTAGATCCTAGTTCATTTTGCTGACATTCCAACACTAGCTCTCGGAAAACAGTTTCGTGGGTAACATATTTCAATGGCTAAACAAGCGGCCGAGGCTCTCGGAAACTGGTGGTGACTCTGCCGGTGGTGAACGGGAATCGGATAACGCAGCCAAATGGTTGAACCTCGGGAAATGGGTTAATTCCCACGCTCGGGATATCCTCGACGAAAGCGATGAGATCCTTCACCCCCGCTTCCAATTGATTTACACCATCGGTCTAGAACAACATATGGATGGATACCCAGACAGGTGGACGATTACTCAGCAGATCCTCCGGCTTGTCAAGGAACATGTACACACTCTTTCTCGGATATATTCGAACTCGGTCGAGTACGAGCACGGCCCACCGGGATCGTTTCCGCGTGTTCGCTTCGTGAGAACCTCTGACGTTGGTCAACAGCTAACCTCCATGGTCGTGGATGATGTGATGGCCGGAAGATTACACAATTTCAACTTTCAAACAATTTCCTGTGCGGCACTACGTGACGCGGTCCGCAGTTTCGTATCCGACCAGGACGTCCTTCAAGTCTCCGATACAGTAAATATTGTGGAAGAGTACGCAAAGCATTCCAATCAGAGCTGTCTGTGGAACGGGTTACTCCTCCTTCGTGGTCTATTGTCCTCAAACATTCTTTGGTTTGCACTTTCGCAGCGTAGATGGCGTGTCGACTACGGCCTTTCCTCCAAGCCACGAGATCACGATTATACAATCAAACCTTCAACAATGCTTGCCGTTCCATATCGAGCCAAGGACGTACCCGCACCCAACACCCAGTTCGGTCACCCAGACCTTATTATCATTCTCACGTGTCTGTCTTACTACTACGCTGGCCTTACTGAGGAACAACTGCGCGTTTCATTCGAAATTCTACTAGACCAGGACGACCCTGCTGGAGAATATCTACACTGGGTCCAAGATCACGACTCCCTACCAAAGTCACTTCGGGACCTCAGCAATATCAATCTTCGATCGTCTGAGGAATGGGATAAGGTCACGTTCCCGCTTTTCTCGCGGAATCAAGCAGTGATAGATTTCTACCTTTCAAGAGTAGTGTTTCCAAGGGAAGCGAAAGAATTCCCCTGGAAACTGTGCGGATCTAGCTGGGATTTAGCAGAGAGACGGGAGAGGCTCGTAACTGGTGAGCAAACCTGTGGTCGGCGGCATGAATTGCTTATCGAGTTGGTCGTCAGGATTCTCTGGAACGAATGACAGTCGATGGCTGTTACCCATGTCTATCATCCAGCATGACCTCGAGCATCAGCGCGGAACGAGTGCCAGTGTCCTCGCACGGCTGCTTCGTCAAGAACAAGGAAGAGACTCAGAAAACTACACTGTCACTCACCAGAGCGGACAACAACAGACTACTCGCGAATTCCTCAGTTTAGTAGCCATCCAAAGACCGGAAATACGAGTTCTACTGGACGTAGGAGCACAGATACTTGATCTGTCCAATGGCCAACTGGCCGAAGCATGGCTGGACGTTGTTCGCGACGCGGAAGCTGCGGTCTATTTTGATGAAGACGATGAACTGACTGTATTGCCCCGAAACGGTTTCGCTCATCTACTAGCATCGTCGTCATTTTCTCAGCGGTTGGACAAATGTGTCGTTTATCTAGACCATCCACACACGAGAGGTACCGACCTTAAATTCCCTATCGGGTCGCGAGCAGCCGTTACCCTAGGTCCTAAAATGACGAAGGATGCTCTAGTGCAAGGTTCGTAGAAGCGCCACGATCGAGCCGATTAATCTCAACTTAATACTTTACAGGCTGCATGCGGATGCGGAGATTAGGTCATGGACACTCTGTAATGTTTTTTGCACCACCAGGCATCGACCAAAGCATCCGAGCTGTGGCTAGCAAACAAGACCGCGACGCCCAGATCACAATCGGCGACGTCCTATCTTGGACCATACGAGAAACATGGAATGATATCAAGCATAGCGCACCTTATTGGGCACAACAAGGGATTATGCATCAATCAAGATACGATGCTTTGTCCCGCTTCTGCAACAACGATCTCACACGCGAGCAGCTGTCGGACGTATGGCTGCAGCCAAACTGCAGGACGCTGGTAGACCTGTACGCACCCCGCACAACTCATGGGGTGCAGAGTAATTTGTCGGCTGTTACTGGGTTACAGCAGCGCTGCAAAGACCTCGGAATACTATCGATTCCTGATGGAAAACTGGAAGAAGAGCAAGAACAAGAAGTCCACAGGGAGCGAGAGCGGGAACGAGAGGTGGAATTGCCTCCAAGGGCAGTACCAGCAGAACATCACCTTCATCCGGACGTTCTATCGTTCGTGAAAACAGGCTCCATACCCTCATTTAACTCTGGTGGTGCGTTTCTTCCCGTCTTTACGACACTCGAACGGAGTACGGCGACCACTCGCGATGCAGACGTCTGGAGTCCATCTATCCTGGCAACGGTGGACTTCAGTAGGACGATAGTGCCAGAATCCACAAAAGGGACTATAGACCAGTATCTCCGACCCGTCCAGTGGGTTCTCTCTGGAAAAACGGATCGCGATCCTATCTTTGTCATACTGAGTCCGTTTGAGGCCGACCTCTTGATGCCAGACATCAGGACGAGTAAACATGTCCACCTCCATCTGTATGCGCCACGCACCGCTGAGCGCATGAAACCATCAGACGATCTGAGACTGTATGCGATCCCTCCGTTGCCCTCCGACTGGACTCCACCCTGGGAGCTGGTTGACCAACTCAACGTCTTTGCTGGCCAGCTGTATCTCAGGGACTATCAAACCTACACCCGTCTCTGTCATTTCCTCGGCGTCCGGACGGACGAGTTCCCTCGGAGCAGTAAAGGAAAAGTTGGACGGAATCTGTTCAGCATTCCTGGCACTTTCGAGGAGATGGAGGTCACGTTTTCAGATTCACCTCTGCCGTCCGTGATGGCGTTGCTTGCAATTCGGAACCGGGGGCGACCGTTCGACCACACACACATGGGCAAGATTCTTCAAGGGCAGATACTCACGGAGAAAGACTTCAAGAGAACGCCATCTGTCGTGCTAGAGAATGCATGAAGTTTGCGAGACCCGTGGTCAGTCGTGCGCTTTGTTTGTTTCCTGACCGCATCCAGCAGATGCTAATGATGATTCTACTATATTTTCTAGTGTCGCTCACATGTATTCATAATGAATAGAGCTTTGTCTCGCTAGGTAGTCAAGTCAGTATGATCGTCAATACTAGATGCTAGCTCTGCATACTCATCTACCTCCCGGACAATAATAGATGGATGCCGTGACTAGCCATACTATTTCCATACTCCCATACCACTCGCTCGTAGCTATGCCTGTTCCGCGTGTTATAATGTTTTGCATGCTTTGACAGAGGACAGTCTGAAGCTGCTAGCTGATTAATTCAGATCTCGTGAGCGCTCTGCAGACTTAGTATCACTGAGCCAACGCTGTCCCTACCAATGAGGGCTGCAGACGAGCCAGTCACACAGCCGATGCAATTCGAGTTGCATGACCATAGGCACAAGGGTTTTCCGTTTTGCATGTTCGCAAACCTGAGACACTGCCAGCGGTCGAGTCCGGTCCTTGCTCCGACCGTAAGGTTCGGAAGCCATGATAGGTGAGGACAGGTATTGAGGTGGGAGTGTTTCAAGATGGTCGTAGAAGACGAGCACAACCCCGTCATTGAGCACGCAGCCAAGCTTGCTGAGTCTCCAAGGTGCCGACAGTGTATGAAAATAGAAGTGGCGGAGTCGCCAAGATGGTTGGGCTTGTGAAGGTCGTCATGAAGAACAGGTTGGCCGTTATAAATGCGCTCTGGAAGTCTAATAATAAGCCTCCTGCATAGTTGGAACGAGGTACGCACCTAGAAGGTCCGGCTTGTCAGGGGATCTGACGAGTGATGTCTACTGCCCGCGCTTACATTTCGTTTCCTCAAGGGTACGATACCGAAGATTTGAGATGGTTTGGTGGTTACGAACGAAATTGTTACTGCGGACGTTGCGTTTCTGGGTCTCTGGAGTGTTGGAAACGAGTTTGAAAGGGGTCGCGAGGACAAAGTTTCGAGGTTAAGGGTGTCCTAAGGCGTGCGAAACAACCAATCAAAGTCCGGCTAGGCCCGAGGCCAAAACAGACCACCACCACCCTGAGTCTTCTGTGCCTATCACGGACGTCAGTCGTGTGGATATGACATTTCTGCACGCAGTGTCACTAATATAACCGGGTGCGTAAAATACTTAATCCATTCGGCGACAACTGATGTAACACAGTTAGACCACATCAGAGGTATGACGACCAGCTACTCTGAGTCTCGGTAAATTGACTCTTGGCCCACGTTCGTGTAAAAGTCGACGGTGCCGGTCGCACTTGAAGCATCTTGCCACCCGAACTACCCCCTGAAACTGTGAACACTATCTCGGCGAGGGCGGTGTCTTCCGGCAGTGGCAAGTCCCTTCTCTGTCACGTATCTCATTCAACGCTACCTTAGCGTGGTTCGCTGCACGGGTTCCAGATCCTGCGCACGCACTGGACCAAAATACGCACCGTGTAGTGGACGACGAGCTGGACGAGCACTGAGCTAGACATGGTACCAGAGGAACAGTCCGCTGAGGTAGCACTGTGCGCAGAGCTCAGAGTGTTTACTTTGGGAATGATATTGAGGCGTAGTACCTGCGGTGTCGAGATGGCATAAGCGAGGGATTTGACTTTCAGTTCGCGGAATGCTTTCGAAGAGGTTTGGTAGACGGAATTGCAGATGCGCCATGTTTCTTTCAACCTCGTCTCACTTTCTAAGATCTGACTGACCACTGACCACCAACACAACCCAGGCACTCATCCATACAAGCCTACTAATGAGCTACGCTGGACCTAGAGGACCAAGACTTCAATCGTTCAGCCCGGACCAACCAGTCGGAGATAAACGAACCGTCTACCAAGCGTGCATTTGAAAAACCCACCCACAGTCCTCTCCAACTCGTCTGGAACGCCAGGCTACACGGATGATTGGAAAGACGAGGCCGCCTTGAAGCGATCTGTCCCAGACTGGTTCATGGAAGTGGCCAGACACGTGGAGGACCAGTACTCCACGATCTCGACAAGGCTGACGGGCTAGCCGACGACTATGTCGTTTCCCACAACGAAATGTCAGTGTCACATCACGAGGTCAAAAACCACCAACATGGACCTCGGACGATCCTAAAATCGCACAGTCACGGTCCAACGACCAAGATCGCGCAGTCGGCCCCGCGCGCTCCCATCATGGTCCGCACGAGAAAGGTAGGTCCTTGGCACTTCGTCGACTACTTCAGCTTGGTTTTCGTCCGTGAGCTCAGTTCGGACCGACTCGGTTCTGCTAGCTCGTCGCTATTGCCACTAGTATTCACCGTCTTGTGATTCTTTTCGTGCCTAGTCGGTCGTATCAACATCATGCCCGCGAACAGGTCTGGCGTACCAAGCTCTGCCGCCTATTCCTTCAGGAACGCTTCTTCGATGCGCACGTACAGCCTATGATCTAACATCACCAACCACACCTTCAATGAGTCACTGGAGGCGTCTAAAATGGGTCTATGGTACTGAGAGTGAGTGGGACTGACGGGCAGAAGGTGACGAACCGGTGACATGGTGTCGAAATCAAATAATCGAGAACTCCGGGATGGGGACACAAAATGAATGGCACTGAGAGAAGACGTTAGCGTAAGTCGTGGATTGGTGCTCAAAGGTGTTTTCTAGGTTAAGGATGGGTGTCGCTGTGATTGGCACCCACCCTGGTAGTCGCAGAACATGTGGTCAAACAAGTTGGACGGGCGTTCAATGAAATCAGGTAGGCTTTATGTAAGCCTGCTACATTTAGTACTCTCACCTGCCAACAAGTGCCGAGTGGATTCGATAGGTACTCTGAAAACCGTCGTCTTTAATCGACCGGATTTATATCCTGGCTTCAAGTTGTAGCAGAAAAACATGGTGGGCATGTCCCTCCCCTCAGGCTAGACAGCCGAAATAAATAGTTTTACATTGAGGTTGGATTTTACAGGAGCGATAAGTAAATAAACATAGCGAAGTAAAAGTCAAGAAGACAAGAAGTGCAAGACTACATGGGTACTCGGAATTCAAAACCATGAACTGCAAGTGCCGTTCATCTACTCAGCTAAGTAGACCCCCACTCCAGTGGTACCTCCTCGATTCGCTCTATTCCCTCATTCCGTTCAGCTTCCGCCAAAACGATCTCGCTCTCCCCTGTACCACGGCCAGATGACAACCCGAACCCACTGTCAATATCACACCCGCGTCTACCCCGAACTTCGAGTGCATACAACTCCCGAATGCTCAGTATAAATCGAGGTGCTAGGGTGAACACTGGCACAGTGCCAACGATTGCCCACAGCGCTGATTGCCATCCCCCAGATGGGGCTTTTCCAATTTTATTAGCTGCCATGGAGAAAGTGATAAATAGAAGGATACTGTCAATAGAATTATTATCAGCTCAGTTGCTTGTTCGGGTGCTTACAGGTTTAGACATCAGTAAGCGAAAACAGAATTGAGACATACCAAATGAAATACAGGATACCCTGTGTTACGAGCATGTTCATATACCTGCTAAACTGCCACTGCTTCGTGATCTTGTACATCCAAACTGCCTGCTTCACAAATTGGGCAATTGCGAATATGCACATGGCTACACCATGTACTATCAACTGTGTGGTAGTGACCACAAGTAACACAATGATGGGGGTATTTGAATTCGTGTACCAACCACAGATCTGCAAATTGAGCACCGGAATGGTGACCTCTTTTGATCAGACAAACCAGGTTCAGCAGTGTAGGGTATGCTGTTTAATCTACTATTGGTCACATACCTGCTAGTCCCCTCGGATTGAACCACATAACTAAATCGACTGCTGCGGAAACGATCTCGCCAAAGAATGTTATGAGAAGAATAGTAAGGACAAGTCTTGATCGATTATACATTGCCCAGACACGGAGGATCATCACAACTGTAGAAACAATCATGGCTTCCATCCTCTAAGAGCAAGTCACAAAACAACTCACAATCAGCAGGACCAATGAATAGAACCGTCGTCCATGCTTGCAGGATCGACATAGTTTTGCCTTGCAGGTAATTATGGATGAGATGGATAAGCGAGATTAGGAAGTTGGTGCTCACACTGTCTGTTTCATAAATTTTGAATAATGTTTGACAGCGCTAATACCAAGTATCGAGTAATACATACAGCTAATGACAGATGACTCAGGATGTGCTTGGAAGTTCTCGAGAACAGTGGATATATACCTTTTCTGTCCCAGGTATAATGGTGCTTCCAACTTTTGGAAATGTCATACTCTGATCAACCTTGACTATGAACCATGTTGGACGTACGAAGAGAGATAAGCCTGATGGACCATCTGATATTAGCAGCCAGATGCATATTGTAGCATTGTCCAACTCACACGATGTTGCAAAGACCTGCATAACGAACCTATTGGTTGAATAATCCTCAGTTTTGAGTCTCTGGAGGTGCAACTGAATGCTAGGAAACAAATGCTCACGCAAAGGAATAGTGTTGACACCCATGTCCAACGTTTGGTCTATGGCCTCGTCAGAGATGTGTCATGCCACCAGATAGTAGTTATGGTTCTGCTGACCCAGATATACTCGACCTATGCAAGTTATCCGTCAGGAAAACGTGTGTCATACAACGGTAGTAATTATACCTCATCCGAAAATGTAAGGACTAACAGCATAGAGGTTAGTGCGACATATTCGAATAGAGCCCGTCGCAGGCCTTACTATAATCATATCCAACGGCAGTCAGAAGAATAACTACGAAATGTCAGGACGTTATCCAATAAAGAGATGCGAGCTTACGACTAGCATAATCATTCGTTCGGAGGCCTGTTAATGCTTGTAGTATTTCGAATTCGGAAGAAATGGTCTCGATGGAATTTCCGTTCCATCCCTCTGTGGGGTAGATGGCTAACATTATAGTCCCACATTCGTTATTCAAGTTATTGAATATAAACGATCACCTTGCGTGGCAGAACTGGCCAGCGTGCTAGACAATTCCCGTACGCACATTTCCGCGGCCGCACTATCAGCAAATGTGCCTAAATCCAATAAGGTAGCATTATGATATCTATCATAATGTTCATACAGTTGTACAGCATTGCACGATCCATCCGAGGCTGACTCGAATGCGCTGCATGGTGATGCAAACTATCACCGGTTCACCATCAACTTGAACATCACCGCATCGACGAGCACGCAGCACTAGTACATCACCGACAGGTTTGCCATCTGCTGACACAGTGACAGCAGTAGTGGCAGCCTGACTCTCACCTGTCCCACTGCTGCTACCATTGCCAACAAGGACAACTTGAATGGCAACATCAACTACTACTGCCATGTTAAACATGCGATAGCAGCCTCAGGAGCTACAACTGTCGATTGCAACAACGCATCAGAGGCGGGGATTGACACTGATAATCATATGTTTGCAAAATGCTTATCCTCGACTTCATTGTAGCCTTCAACATTTTCGCCATCCTCCACTCCAAATCCATCTTCGTCAAGGTCTGCCGGAGCCTCGAGTCCTCCTTCTTCCTTGAGAACCTAGTCCTACCACGAATATCCTGGGCCAGACTTGTCCATCTCGTCAACGAGTTCACTTGCCTAGGCAGCGGACGAAACTCTAGCACCTGCCTCACAGCCCTCACTACTAAGCTAGACAGCATCCTCAATGTGAAAAGAGCACTCGGACCTGCTATCCCACACAGAGACGAATGATGGAGCCAACCTGCTTGTCACAGGAATGAATGTATCAAGTACAGTACGTTAAATTCTATGGTGAGGTTGACTGTCTGCATTTCAATGGAATCGAAATTTGTTTGATTGAGAACCTCAGTTGATACATACTAGGACAGAATTTCCCCGTTCCCAGGCTTTATGGTGTCGTCTAGACTTTTGGTCCTAGACGACTCGATCGGACGGTTTCGTCTGCAAACGATCGCATGCACACTGCCAGCTCAGTCCACAGAAACTCAGTGGCACGCCTGATTCTGGCTCTCGACTCAGACTTAGGCAGGTCGAGTAAAATGAACTCAACCTATCTATACTGACCTCCCATAGCGCGTTACACAAGAGGGTGACTACTTGTCAGGTCGCGGACGGAGTCGGCCACCCCTCGAATTCCTCTTCTTATCGTCGTTGCTCATCAATGTTCACGAGTCTGCCCATGAAAGATATGTACTGTGTACAACGATCGCAATCTTTAGATGATTCATTACTCGTCCTCGTCGCCCTCGTCATACTCTTCATTGCATGCATTGTTGAGCTGCTTCTTGGCCGGATCGTCCGTCAGCACGACGCCAGGACTATGCTACCGACCGGCAAAACGCACCCTGCCTGTTCTTGGAGCTTCTTCCACTCATGCTCATCGTAGGCATTGAGCGTCGACAGACGATGAGCCTCGGAACGACGACGCTATGAGTGGTGATCACTTATGCCATTTGTATCAGGTGTCCGACCGTAGTGGCGACGAAACCGGAGCTGGGATGCATCGATGTCAAGATACGTAGACATTATGGACAGGACGGTGCTCACAAGGCCTTTTTAGCTGTGGTGCGACTGGTGTGCTCGCCAGTGTTTTTAGACTTGTGGTCCCGCCACACCTTCATTGCCTAGACGCTGACGGTCAGCGCGTGCACGGTCGACGGAGAACCTGGTCCGACCCGCCACGCGACGGCGCCGGCAAGCACATTGTGGACGAGGCTACCCTTGTTGTCCGGTCGCCCGCGATGCATCAGAACGAACCCCGATCAGGGTAGACGGACGTACCGCTTCATCATGGTTGTCCTTGAGTGCGTCTAACAACCAATGGTGACGTGATCGATGGATAAACGAGAGAGATGAGGCGACGAGGGTCGACAGGACAGGGGTTATATACCCCCACCTCGGTTCACGTCTCCCTAATGACCGAAAACGTCGGTGTCAGGTAGTCCCCTACCCACATACCGGCAGATTGAACACTAGAGTAATGGCCTCTTGATCGCCACAAGGCAGTTTTAGAAGTATAGGGGATCCTGTTTATTCCGTTATCAGCCATATACCTACCAGTCTCCTCGGATTGATGATCATGACAAGACAAACTGCTGAGGAAATGATCTCGCCGAAAAACGTTATGGGAAGTATAGTAAGAGCAAGTCACACAACAACTCACGATCAGCAGGACAAAGAAAGTAAAAAAACGTCCATTGTTGCATGATTACAGTAGTTCGACCTTGAAGGTAACTATTGATGAGATAGATGAATGAGATGTGCTCACACCGTCTGTTCCATGGACTGGGACTCGGAATACCGCCGACAGGATAGGTTGAGGCGGTATCTTGAATTAGTTTGGTACGTTGGTCTAAAAGATGTTGGGTCCGGACCGAGTTGTTCAATGTGGGATTTCAATCCAGAGCGGAATTAGATGCGCGCTCATGTCGGACTTAGATGGTAAAACTCGATGTCAAGGCGCATCTTACTAATTAATGACGGGTCTCTGCGAGATGCACTGCCCGCAGAAGAAAAAATCACAATGTGCATGTGCCGTGAAGCACGCCAAGCCGGTTCTATTCGCCCTTGTGCACACAAAGTAATAGTGCATGTACCGTCTTCTCTAGGTCTGTGTGACATGCCAGGGTCTCACAGTTACCTAGCATACGTGGATCGGATCAGTTCACCTAGATGAACGATCGTGAATCAGCATGCCACTCTCTGAAGCTGATGTATCCATTCACATTTGACAATGTGCACCCTGTGAGTCCCCGTTAGTTTTAATCGAATTCATCTGCACAGGTGTACCCTTGCGCCGCGAAAGCGTGAGTAGATGTGGGACTGGCACAACTGACACTATAGGTGCCAGGCTGCCTCTCTCCTTGCATGCTCTTAATTGCATTTGTGCCAGCAACGATCACCATCGACCACTCACCAGGCGTTCGTCTGCGTGAGCCTGTTCATAACCGACGCTAGACCTATAGGACGTATTTCCATCGATCAGCCCAGGCTAACCAATCATAAACGCATGAAAAATATACAAACATGCGTGGTCATCCCTGGAACGTGTTCGAGTGTGTTCTTTGCAGACCATCTCATCTTCCCCAAAACCAACGCTCCACCACCCCATGGCACTACCAATACTCCATGAAGCGCTCCGCCCATATCAGGCTTTGCGGAGAGGCGTGGAGGACCAGTACCTGGTGTCTTGGCATAGTTGACAGGCAAGCCCACAGCTAGACTGGCTCATACGATAGAATGTCAGCCTCAAATCATGAGAATCATCAACACGAACTTAGGATAATCCTAGTGGCGCAAAGTCACGCTCAACGATAGTGATCACGAAGAGGACACTACACGCTCATCTCATGTTCTGGCTGAGAACGATGGGTTTCTTGGGCACCTTGTCCGCGCTGTATTCATACCAGTTCAGATCTACTTATTCGTTCCAGTCCCTGTCCATATTTGTGTTCATGGTCTTGTGCTTCTGTCGTACCAAGTCGATGGCATCAACCTTGTGTTCGCAAACAATTTTGACGTACCGGCGATTGTCAACACTCGCTCAGTTTCATCCTAATCCACAACAGATAGCTCCGCCACAGGGTGGCATATTCCCTTCAGAATGCTTTCTCGACGCACACGAACAGTGCGTGATCGAACAGCACCAGCCATGGATGCTCCGTATTCGAGGGTTGTGGTCGGGCAATAATATCGCTACTGCGTAGATCACAATACCTGCTCTTCAGCGCTCAAATAGACTTTGAGTATATGGGCCCTACCAGCGAGATGCGGGCCCGATGCGATAAAGGGTACAGTAGCCTCCACATTCTGACCTCTTGGTACGAAGTCCAACTTTTGTCTGATGCGACCATTGACGAAATATGCACCACGTTACATGAGCAGACACCTCGCTTGGACCAAGGGAAAACGAAATAACTCACCAAACTCAAAATGCAGATCGGTGATTCACTCCTCGAAGATCCACGCCACCGTATGAAGTCCAGTCGATCTGTTTCATTACGACCAGCATTTGATAGCCACTCGTTTGCCCTTTGCGATGCGAGGCAATGAAATAAAACAGACGGCGATGAGTGAGCAGTGCCGTGCCAGTGGGTGTAAGTCGGGAATCGGCGGAGAAAAAGTGGTCAACCACGAGGTGCCAGTGAGGGTGGGAAATTCCTTGGCAGAAGCGCACGCGCGAACAAGGCGACGACTACCGCCCCGATTCGACGAGACGGAATCAGGCCTCAGGATCATGGGGCAAATTGAGAACCTGTACAAATGCATCCTCGTGCGAACCGAGAGGATGGTTCCGGATCAGCTCCGAGGTGTCCAGCAATGCAGAATCGGCTTCTTTGCAGGCTCGCACATTAATCACAATTTCTCGAGCTCTATATCCGAGTTCCACCCTAACACCCACCCTTCTGATCACATTGTCAGCTGTAGATGTATCCATAGCATATTCCTCATAGCCCTTTAAATTCACTTGACCTATCTCACACGTTGAGGATGATATACCCTGATCGCGATCGCGACACCCTCTGTTCATAGTTGCATATAACCTTTCATCGACCGTTATCCCAGAAAACCGAACAAAACTATGATACTCAGATTAAGAGTTTCGACGTTCATGAAAAGTCTGGTTTTCCAAGTATAACCCACCACCTCGGTCGCTCTTGTGGGTGTACAGAAGGGCTGTTCCGTGATAGAACCGCTTGGAATTCCGTTAACGAGGGGATAGAACTCCCGCACTGCTTGTAAGTTCGGGATGTATGGTCTGGTCCGATGCTCCCATTTTGTTTGCGCGTGAGTGACCGATGAAAAAGCTAGGATCTGATGTAACAACGGAAGAGCCGCGCGGCAGAATACCTGTGGTAGTAGATTCCTTGCGTTGCAGTTGACTGTTCTTGAGCGAACAAGACCAGAGTGCATCGAGGTCTTTCACTAGAGTAGATCGCAAACTCACAAGTCAGTGGACAGAATGTCTTCGCATTCAACTGTGGCGCGCATCGTCACGCTCTATAGAACCATTCAACCAGAGGCGGGTGGATGAAATGAACACCCTGCCCGAGGGAGGGCGTGTCCTGTCTCAATTTTTATCGCGTCACATACGCGATTATACCAGACATACGGCTAGATAGACTGGAATTCGGCGAGTAGTGAATGGATTAGGTGGTGATTCTTTGAATACGACACAGACGGAAGTGATCATAAGTGGACAAGCGGAAAAGTCCGAAACGGGACTTAGCTTTCGAACTATGCACTCGATTTGTTCACCAAAACCAAGTCATTGTTCGGTTTCTTGCGACTACACCCTGGATACCTTTTAAATTTTGTTTCTCATAGTGCTTTGCACAGACTCATAGCACCTCGATCGAACGCTACATTTTTGCTGCGTTTGTGTCCACAGCTCCCAAACCCAGACCTCGGACAGTCAGATCCTTCGCCACCCCGGACGCACAAAGGCATCATCGCAGCTCGAGAGGAATAACTGTCAGGTCGACAACAATGGACGCTCTGTACGTGGTCCCTCGTGGTCAGCGACTTGACTTTGAGTTGACTCGGACCTCCTTATATTGTAGCGGCTATGGCTTTCTCATCGCCTTTGCTTGATTAGTGGAGGATACTGGTACACGTATCCTCAGGGATCCTGGACGACACTATTCATCCCCTTCTCCCTGTAGAAGTCACTAGGCCTCGGCGTCCAACATTGAACTTGAGGTACGACCTTGCACCATGATTTTCCGATCATCAACATACTTATTTTCGCAATAGAGAAACCATCTTGCTTCAACTGGCCCAATGACCTAATCCAGCGGCGTCCAACGAACGCGCTCTGTCTACATCCTGGGTCACAGTGAGACTCGCACCTCGTGAAGAGCAACCGAGACCACTTGGGTTCAATGTCTGCTGAGGACCACACTGCAGATCTCTGCTAGATCCTATCTCATCTAGCTGGTGATTGATTTGGTTCCGTGAACTATAAAAGCCACGTGGTCGACAATATTGGGACATCGTGAGAGGTCAACTCTTCCCCCTTGACCCCCACTCCGCTCTTCCGCTCACCCTCTGTCGCTCGCACAGTATATGGGTGATCAGTGACGATGGATCTCTTCAAGGTTTGTTTGTAACGCAAGGTATACCTCAGCTATTTCTCACGTCCCGGTTTGCACTGATCTCGCGCCAGACGCTCTGCATGAGGTGACCATCGATTCCAAGATACACATGCTAGCTTTTGTACCTGGAGCAAGTCCCCGTATCGTCACCGCCGAGGACAATACGGTTGAGTCACTTGGCTTGGAAAATCTGACCGGTGGAGAACCAGTCGGGCCGAACTTGGGCGCCCTTGCGCTAGCGTCATCCGGCAATGGATGGTTTGGAATGTGATGCAGGGCATGGTAGTACGCCATCGTACTGGCGCGGTGAGGACCGTCGATATCTTGTCAGGCTGCAGGAAATTGCGACGATAAAGCCACCTCCGGTAAGTGGTTGCGGGTGTCTTTGTACTAATCTGATCACGTTCCTATCTCCTATAGATCACCTTTTTCATTGCCTCTCATGAGCATCATCGATGCGGTAGTCAAAGGATGGCTTCATCGTTTTCTAGATCATGTCGAGAGGGTTCTTTCTGAGGAAATCAAACGATCCACTATCGCACCTGATCGCAACCTGTTTGGGAATCGGGCCCTTATACAAGGGCACATGAATAACGGAAAGACGGCGTTGGAGGGCTCCAACAAGGTAGTATTCTTCTGCCTGTTAGGTGTTTGCGTTCATCCATGTACCCACTGAGTCACTTTGTGTTCGACAATTGACGGTGGGCTGGATCACAAAGGCCGTAGCCTTTATTCACTTGTGCAACAATGAGTCAACCAAGGAAGCGATACCTCAAGTACTTCGGGCCCGTTGCTTGGACGAATCTTCATTTTTTTTATCTCCGTCCGGGACTTCAACTGGACCATTCCAAGTCGTGGTATCAGACGTCGGTGTTCGGCATGCTGACCGTGCGATCGATTGATCGATGTGCGTCCGCGTTTAGGCTGATCGAAAGTCAACTAGTCTATCAGCTCTGGCCACTACTCCAGTTCCAAGCTTTACCCTCTACCCCAGAACGAACCATAGCTACGAAGCCCTGGTGTGTAGAGGTTCCAGTGGCCCTCTGACAACCTCTGATCAAATACATGTACCAGTGCCATCCAGGATTCCCCAAAGTTCGTTCAGCGGTCCCATCGACTCCCATTCCGAAATTAGATAAGTGATTCATCCTGTGTTTACCCTCTTTGTCTGGCGACATTCACAGGAATTTTCGCTTATCAGTTCGTCTATTTTCTCTACCCGATTGTCCTTCAACCGCGTATGCCGTAGTATCACTATCACTATCAGTGCTAGTTTTTGCTACAGCGCTTCCATACACCCAGACAGCATCCCTCACCCTCTCCGCATTTAGATGCACAGATTGCCAATCTAAGTACCGTATACGGTTCTGCAGCATCTCGCTTTGTCACTGCTCCGAGCTCGCACCAGGATAGCACATGACATATGATATACGACTATTCAATGTTGTCACCAGACATGTCACACTGTGGACAGCGCATACCCCTACTTTCTCCTAGTGGATCTTCGACGACCAAGTTCAACGTGGCGATGAGCCATAGGATCGGTTCTATAGGTGGCAAAAAAGATGAGACAGAGAGCTACATTGCTTGGACAGCACAGGGTACTGCGTAGTGTAAACGGAAGTTAGATTATGGACGGTGACGGTCATCTACCTTCCATCGCCCGGACGGGTACCTATCGTAGTGAAAGAGGAGCAAGCGTCCTAAGGCGTGCGAAACGGTCGATCGAAATCTGGCTAGGCCCCTCGAATCCGGTCGACATGAGGCCACCACAGCCACCCCAGGTGCACGGACGTCATACCATCACGGACCCGTTCATGTAGAAGTCGATGGTACCGGTTGGACTTGAGGCCATCTTGCCACCAGAACTACCCCTTGACACCGCGAACACTATCTCGGCAAGGACGGCGTCCTCTGGAAGTGGCAAGTCACCTAACTCGAAGGTCCGTCCCCTCTCTGTCGCGTATCTCATTCAACGCTATCTTTGCGTTTTTCACTGCACACGTTCCAGACCCTACATATGCACTGGACAAACGTACGCACCGCATGGTAGACGACGAGCTCGACGAGCACTAAGTTGGCACTCCAGTTGGTGCTGTGTGCGCCGCTGCCCATGCTTATACCCCGCACATCCACAGAACTCTGAGGAAGAACGGTGGTGCCACATCACCAAAAGATTCTCGACAATCTGTGAGCCTCCTGGACCGACCAGTCCGGTATCTGCCTAAGGATCATGTCATCTCCCAATTACGTGGAACGGAGACCAGAGGTACACCGAAAACTATTGCCATAACTCATGCTGACAGTCACTCTGTAGATATCACCACTTTTCGCTCGTTGCAAAAACGTGGCAATCATCGTCACGAGACGGGATGACACCACGCTGTTCGAGTCGTTCGAGGTTTCCCAGGATTCTATAGAAAAAACTCCAGGGTCGCTGGTGTGCTCGTATCCTTGGTTTGCTGTCGAGACTCCGAAGGAGGTGTTTCATGATGAAGATTTCCAATCTGAGCTTGTCCGTTTCCGCTCTCTCCCAGACACTGTCGACTCGGACCTTCCTCACCAATCACTCGGAATATATCACTGCATTGTCCACTGGAATTTTACGATGTCCAACTACAGACGCTGTTGCCATCCCTAAACGTATTCGCGACGATGCTGGCAGGTGGCCTTCTAAAGGTGGTGACTGGCGTCGTTCTGCCCTGTGGCTTCTCACTAGGGTCGCAATCCAGATGTCCCCTGAGCGTTCGTCTGTCGGCCGCATTTCCTACAAACGATTCGCCTCATACTTCATATGCACCCTTGGGCGGTGCAGAGGTTTTTCCCTCCCTCATCAACGGAACATGGAACAACCGAGGTGGTGAGCGACACTTGGAAATCCTTCGCTTGGCATTGGGCTTTATTTTTGGGACTGACTATTGCAATGGGTAACGATCGGGTCGACGGCAAGGTACAGATTTAAGCAAGGTTGCCACGTGCAGAGCCGTGAGCAGAAATACAGACTTCAGTAAATGGCGCATGCAGGAGTGGTCACAAGTCTGTGATGTCATAAAAGAAAAGTAAATACAGTCGATGTAGTTGTCGACAGATGGTCCGGGGTTCGAAAGTACAAAAAGAGAAGTGGAAACCGAGAGGACCTCTAGAAGGATAGTGAGTTCACAATAACGTCTGCTAGGATACATCGAGAAACCAACCGGGTGATCAATCAGTCGTCAGATCGGCCACCGTTCGTACCCTGAAGTCTTTCTCTGTCAAAAGCTACCCCTGAAGAATCTTACCCGTGTGCGTATGTGCAAATAGTTGCCTTCTAGTCCGGATGGTGAGTAGTGTCTTCACTAAGGGTAGTAGCGAATCCGAAGACGGAGCTCTGTTCTTCTTGGGACCACCGAGGAACTTGAACATATTCCGCCGCTGCGGCGCTTGTGCAATGTTCAAGTCATGCGGCTCCCTTGTACTAGGTACGCCAGGAAAACGACACAGTCTGAGGTACGGATCGTAGTCCCTCAGACTTCGTACTGAACTGCCTGAGTGGACACAATTCCGGCCCTTGCCCCGACCATGAGGTTTGGAAGCCATGATAGTAGGTAAGGACAGGGTTTGAGGTAGGAGCGTTTCAAGATAGTCATAGAAGACGAGTACAACCGCATCATTGAGCGCCCAGCCCAGCTTGCTGGGTCTCCGAGGTGTCGAAAGCGTAGGAAAATGGACATGGCGGAGTCGTGATGAGGAACAAGTAGGTCGTTAGAAATACGTTCTGGAGGTCTAATGGTCAGCCTCCTGCGACAGTTGGAACGAGGTACGTACTCAGAAGACCATGCTTGTCAGGAGGATCCGACGAGTGATGTCTACAGCCCCACTCTTACATTTCGTTTCCTCAAGGCCACGATGCCGAAGATTTGAGATATTTTGGTGATGCCAGACGAGGTTGTTACTGCGGATGTTGCGTCTCTAGGTTTCCGGAACGTAGAAACGAGTCTGAAAGGAGTCGCGAGGACAGAATTTCGAAGTTAGAGCCTTGTCCCAAGGCGTGCGAAACAGCCTATCGAAGTCCGGCTAGGCCCGAAC
>JBBPTU010000329.1:0-27690 GCA_038094295.1 Tylopilus aff. beelii | reverse complement strand
AACCCGGCCCTGAACCGCATCCATGTCGTCTTCCATACACCAACAATGCCGACGCAGACCCGTTCCTCTGTGGCATGGTCACGTTCTTTCACGCTCTCATCGATCCAGCCTACAGCCCTCTCCTCGCAGTCCTCTTCCCTGCTGTCGGCGTCGTCGCACTGGTCCCACTCCTTGAAGCCGCCCGTGACCGCCATCCCTTCGCCCTCCGCATGCCTACTCTCGTAGGGGCTATTTTTCAGGTTGCTTCTATGGGCGTCGTCATTCCCCTGTATGCCCTCCTCTTTGTCGTTACTCGCACCGCCTCTATTCGACCAAGCACTTCTTCACCCGTGAAAATTGGCCAAGGTAACGCCGAAGCTCTCCTCTTTGGCTTCCTTCTCGGCTATGTTCTCCCTACTGCTCTCATGGTCGCTCTTACCCATCCCTACGTGACCGCCGTCTGGCAAGGCTTTCCCTTCATCATCGCCCTCGCTAGCTCTGCACACAAATTCATTCGGCCTCCGTCGCGCCTTGTCCAATCGGGTCATACCACCGTCGTGGTCACCCTCATGTTCACGTTTTTACTCTCTACACTCCTCCACATAGTCTATGTTTGGCCAATTCTTACCGACGTCGCCGTGCTCCGAACAATGTTCTTGCCATCCGTGGACGCGTCCGATCCCGTTGCCACTTCCATGGGAGATGGTACGGTTCAGTTCATCAAGTGGGATATCATCTTCGCCCTTGGCTCACTTGAGCTTGCAACCTTTTGGATGGCGGACAGCTTCTACAGCCTCGTTGGGATTCTTGCTTGGTATTCTATTGCGAATATCGCTTTTGGTCCCGCCGCTGCCGTTGTTGGAGTATTTTTGTGGCGGGAAAGACGGCTCAATGGAAGGAGTCGGGTGGAGCCCGCACAGAAGACAGAGTGAGTGCATCTGTCGAGCGGATTATTCATTACCATGGTTCATTACGTTGTTTAACAACTAAGTGTACGACGGAGCAACGATAAGCGAGTGTATTGGTGAATCCGAGTGTACCTTCGACATTTGGAAGAATCTCCGGGGCGGAAGAATATATGTGGTGACCAGGTTTACCACACTGGCAGAAGACGAACAGAGATAATATACAACTTGAGGGTGAGCACACTCACTGGGACCTGGCAGCGGCCTGCTTGTTAGTGCGCTAGCACCTCCTTCCTCGGTCTCAGGTCACCATCTGAGTTGTCTGTCTGCCCTCACGTCTTTGCAGCTCCTTTCTGCTGGCGCATGTGAGATCTAATCTGATTATAAAGTACTACAAAGTCTAGTCATTGAAGAGATTATGTGCAAGTCCGGAGCCTCAATTCTGCTCATCTTTCAGCCCACCGTACCAATAACCAAGCCCTAAGGCCACAAGCACCGATGGTGACGTATACATTGCATCGCATCAGTCATCACATTGGTCATCGCGCCGTTCCATCATCTTCTCAGGTGGACATTAGTGTAATTCTGTCGTTTGCAATGCTCTGATGTCACGCGGTTATATGTTGATCACCCTGAGTGCCGACGAGGTAAGTGACTCAGACAACCTAGCATTTTTGATACCTCTTCTTGCTACAGTCCGAGTAGTGACGAATCTGATAATGGAGTGAAGATAATTATGTTCGTGCTGTGTACATGGCCCATGCCGACAACGAAGCAGCATTGCCTTCCGCCGAATTATTACCCTACTCTCACGAGCATGAACTTGAAATATAACCACTCGAGGGCTGCAGGCTGGATAACTCGAACCACCTTACCAACTCGCACCCCAGGCTGCCGCTTATAACCTAGGAACTACTATTTACCTCCCATCGTAATGCCAGCTAGTTTGCAACTTGCATTAAAGTTCCTCCAGTTGAACAACTACGTATCAGGTATGATGGCTTATGCTATAATTTGTTGATCAATCGCGAAACAAGTACAGTTATGGTGGTCACAGCTGTCGTGTATGACTATCGTGAGTAATAGACATATTTGTACTTCATATCAAACTGAAATGGCTATTCTAAACCAACTACTAGTCCTCACCTTGTCAAGAGAGGTAGTTTGGTCTCCATGCACGACATGGTTTTTAACTCACAGAGTTTCAAGATAGACTATGTCTGGGTAACAAAAAAGCAATGATTCTCGAGCAAGCTTACAGTGTTGCAGTGTAGATCCTGGACTTGGGTCTCCTCAATGTTCATCGTGGTTTGTATAATGGCCTGCTTCATCTCGAGTGTTCTGGTCTGAGAGTTCTGTAGATTCGCTATGCAGGCCTCTCTTTTGCCATGTATGTCTCTTATTGCCCATAAATGTTGAATTATGTGACTAACAATAAAACAGTATGATGAATCTTTGTATGTTCTTCCGAGTTAGCATGCTGGAGGGCAACTTAGATAAACATGGATATTTTCAGCTGGTACTACTTTCCTCCCTGATCATGTGAAAGTGAGTTTCCTGCTTTGCACCTTTCTTGTGATCAATAATTGTTTCTTTAACAGATGTTAATCATCTAAGTCGAGTTTGTTGACTATATTGACAATAACTTTACAGGTGTAAGCACACTGGTTTACTACCCATGTGACATAACAATAAGGCCTGCAAAGGTACTGCCATCTATTTGATGGCTGTCTGGGAGTTTTCAATATTCATTGCTGCTGTTGATAGTGAGTTTATGAATTTGTCTCCTTTAAATTCAACCATTCATTTGAAATGATCACAGTAGTGATGATCTTGCGAGTATATGCAATGTGGAACAGATCCAAAGGGATACTTTATATCCTTTTATCCATTTATGTGCCACATGTCATCATTGTTTTTGCTCTTACAGGTGTCTATCCCAGCATGAGCCTATCAGGTATGTTCACAAATTGCATGTATTACAGTAATAAAAAGTCTAAATACTCTTCCTTCCTCGAGTCACTGAGATTCGTATTACTAACTTCTCCTTTTGTTCCTCAAATGGCCAATTGCAATTGTCATCCTTGTATAATGCCATCCCGAGATTCATTCTCAGCATTGTACTTTTTTCTTTGGCCATCTTCCAGACCTCCAGGGAATCAATTAGAGTGTACAGAGCAACCAAACACTGGCAACCTAACAAGTATATGCAACAACTTACGAGAGATGGCACTATTTATTTCCTCTTGTATGTCTCTTGTCCTTCCCATCTTCTGTTCGTCATTCCTTCCTACTGATATATCAATCACCTGCACAATAACTAATCATTCTGATGACATTCTAGAAATGTATTTCCTGTGCTGCAAGGAAGTAAATCGACAACAGACACTACACGCATCGTGATATCCTTTCTGAGTGTGGTATCTAGCATGGGAATAATACCCGTGATACCCCGGTTTATCATCAGCATACGAGAGTTGTATGACCGTGACCTTCGCTGCCGAGGGAATGGGATCGACTCTGGGTTTGGCATCCTGTCGCAACTCGCTGCCGGCGAAAACACAGCTGTATCCGAGTCTACCATCGTGTTTGCAGATGTCACTCCAGAGCAGCCAGCTGAGGATGATGATGATGATAGCATGGAGGTACTACTAGTTCGACGCGAATCATCAGATGATGGTACCCGTCGAGTTTGAACAGGAAACCTGGGAGAAGGTGGCATAGTAGTTTCTTGAGTGGACAGCGACTCGGACGTCCGTTTACCTTTGTATGTACCTCCGCATTTCTGTGTTTAACTATTTATCTCGGAACCTTTCCTCTGGTGAGCGCTGCTACCATCGCTAAGACCGAGAAAACTCGTCAGCGTAGCAGTTACGATTGCACGTTACAGAACTGGATAAAACATTAGTATTTTTTCGGCTTGGGGTACAATTGGGTTCGTGCGCTCGGATCTTCCCTCGTTTGTTCATCGGGGTGTCGGTAAGATTGATTCGTGTTGCAAGATTGCGACGGTGCTAGTGGCACTGCGACGTTGTGTTATGGTGGTTTGTTGAGTAAGAACCTACCCGAGACCGAACGTCCGGTTGGAACATCCTGCGTGTGATGGTGAGGGATCGATGTCATAGGGACATCTACGCACCACGCAAGTGCGAACGTCCTTGGACTGAAGAAGGATCCGACAGAGAACTGAAAGCCCACTCGTCTGAAATAGAACTACAGGACGACGAAAACAAAAAAAAAACGGAGCCAACGTATAGAACAACACGAGCACGCATCGCACCGCTCACCGCTTCCCGTTCGCCTTGCCCTTTGTGGCACCCCTCTTTTTCTTCTTCCGTCTGTCGTCGTCTGAATCGTCCGACTCCCCGCGTGCCTTGGCAGCCTCTGCCCGCTTCGAATCCGCTGTAACACGAAGTCAGTAGCGAGCATCCCACGACATCGACACGTACATTTGGCAGCCTTGCGCTCGAGCTCGTCCCAATCGTCTCCGTCGCTCACATCGTCGTACGATCCACTCCCCGAGTCCTCGCTTGCATCTGATCCATCGTAAGCGCTCTCTTCATCACAGCTCTCTTCAGAAACGAAGTCCTCCGGGTCTGCCTCAAACTCTGACTCGGTGTCCGAATCCTCTTCGGCGTCGCTCTATCAGAGGTGACGGGGGATGCTCGGCGTGGGAAACGGTCATAGGGATCAAATAAAAATCGTACCTCTCCACCACCTCCACCGATGAAGCTCCATCTACCCTGCTGGAAGAAATCATACGGACTCTCATTAATGGTCTTCATGATTGGTCCCCAGTTCAAGTTGACAGTCCCTCGTTCAACGGAATACCAACAGAACTAGGTGAATAATAAGTAGTACAAAGACGAGCATCGGTCCTTGGAGAACGACGTACTCGAGCCAATTCTTGACATCGTCTAACTGAGCGCTCGGTATCGAGCTGATATGGAGCGGCGTCTTTGTGAAGTCCTTGAAGATAAGGACGAGATCGAATTCGCTCCAAGGATGCAATTTCGATCTCGTTGAGTGACAACCAGGAATGGAGGGTCAATGAGGTGAACAAGACATTCGGTGGTAGGTTGTAACCGAACGTTGGTCCTGAAAGGAACACCCTCGAAGGACAACTCTCGGAACGGAATGTCGACCTCGACAACTTCTCTGGTCTATTCACGGCTTCGTCAGAATCCGTAAACGGTGAGTAAGTGACAACGTACCGAAGTCGAGGCAGCTTCGTCAACTCGCTCTGCGAAGAGCTTAAACTCCTTGTTGAGCATTTGCCTCCGCTTCCGTTCTTGTTGTTCCATCTTAATCTCGTCTTCGCCGCCATAGCGATGCTTCCGCTTTCTATCACCCGTCTCATCGAACTGCCAGTGGATATCGGAAGCTTCTCGGAAGAATTGGATATCCTAGATCATGCATGATGATGATGATGAGAGTAGATAAGGTAGCGACTAAACTTACATGTGCCTTCTTTCCAATCATGATGGGTGCTCTTAGATGGACGCGAACGATCACGAGTAACTTTTTGTCACACGGCGGGAAGAATAGATGCTTGATGTTTCCAAACAACACATCGGCCCGAAAGATGGTCAGTTCATCGATGCACCCCATCCGCCTTCAAAATCTGGAATAAGAGTCAGACGTGTAGGAGATGGAGCGAGAGGGAGTAGCTGACTTTGCAAAAAAAAAACGCAGGCATACAGACAACTGAAGCCGGCTGGTCATTTATTTAGTCGAAAGGCATCATATCTGCGAGCATACCGAAGGCACCCAGAAGTTTCCGCCAGGATGTGTGGCCACGAGGCTGAGGGACATGATTCGGCTTGGAATACAGTATGCGAGTTCTGAAGGCAAATTGAACGATCCGTCACGGCGACACGATTGAAGTGTCACCTTGGGCAATCATTCCACCTAAAGATATGCCGACCACATGTAGACTACGATCTTCGGTCCACCCGAGGCAGTCGAGCAGGCAGACTGCATCTTTTGCCATCTTGCAGGCCCTATAAGCCAGTCATCGACTCGTGGTGCTTAGGGGAAGATGGGGTACGAACGAATAAAGACCCCGGGGAACAAAGCTCCTGCCGACACCGCGGTTGTCAAATACGAGCGTAGAGTACTTCTCCAGCCTGCTGAAGTGATCTACTTGAGGGAGCCATGCAAGGCAGTCGTGATTCACTCTGCGGATGAAACAATGATTCTTGACACGAATTTTTATGGATATAGAGGGTTACCCCATGATGAACACGATCTTCTGTGGACCGTCGCCGTGTACTTCGAAGTAGAGAGAACGACTCTCGGGCAGTCCGTGCTGGTAGCGAGTCCTCGCGATCGGACACATGCCGCTACGAGTGCATGTCCGCGTTTCGAATATGGACTGGGGCTGTTCGAGGTTGGTCATGATCGTGGTCGATGTCCCACGTTCACTTGATAGCTGACATGAAGGCACTCACCCGTCTGTCCTCCGTTTCTCGTCCTCGTCATGGTCTGACCCTTCCACAGATGTTCTGTTTCCCCTCCTCATCTTCCCCCTGCTCTCATATACTGCTCGGTATCTCATCTTCCACCAGTCCTTCCTCGAGAATGGCCTCGAGTCCAAATTAACCGCTATATGCCAACCCGGCCCTGAACCGCATCCATGTCGTCTTCCATACACCAACAATGCCGACGCAGACCCGTTCCTCTGTGGCATGGTCACGTTCTTTCACGCTCTCATCGATCCAGCCTACAGCCCTCTCCTCGCGGTCCTCTTCCCTGCTGTCGGCGTCGTCGCACTGGTCCCACTTCTTGAAGCCGCCCGTGACCGCCATCCCTTCGCCCTCCGTATGCCTACTCTCGTAGGGGCTATTTTTCAGGTTGCCTTCATGGGCGTCGTCATTCCTCTGTATGTCCTCCTCTTTGTCGTTACTCGCACCGCCGAAGCTCTCCTCTTTTGGCTTCCTTCTCGGCTATGTCCTCCCTACCGCTCTCATGATCGCTCTTACCCGTCCCTACGTGACCGCCGTCTGGCAAGGCTTTCCCTTCATCATCGCCCTCGCTAGCTTTGCACACAAAGTTATTCAACCTCCGTCGCGTCTTGCCCAATCGGGTCATACCACCGTTGTGGGCAAGTGCCGATCGATCACTGTACGGTGTTGACGGGTATGTACGGGTCAGCGAATAAACACCGTACCTGCGGTGTTACTCGTGAGCAACCCTAGGCCCCCTCATACTTTGCAGTGGTGGAAACGACTGTGCAGGTGACGGCGTTCACGTATCTTGGCATCGAAGCTGCTTCGCCGATCGGAAAAGTGGTTGGCTTTTGAACCATCTCCACTCCGTATTCAAGCTAGTTGTTCATCCGTGAGTGTATCGTGCGTTCGAGCTATATGCCTTCTAGAGCGGTTTCCTCTGGCGGACTCCCGGACATCCATGTCCGTCGACGCACAAGTTCACTGAAAACACAGGAGAGTTGTGGAAATCGTGCTTCAGCACGGTTTCGGGACTCAACTTGGTGGACTTGAAGGCACGCTGGGTAGAGCGGGGTTTATCCCCATTATGAAGTATGTAGTTTCTCTTATGGTATATAACAGATCCTTACCTTCCCTCAGGTTCGGGCAAGACTATCCTTATCTCGAGTATTATTCGAGCGTATAGGTATGTGTCTTTCCTTACTTGGAAGGATTACATCGACACTGATTTCTAGGCACTCGCGACCAAGTCCCATGACTTTGTCCCCATTTCGTCCGCGCTCGAAGTTATGCTCCACATTGCTGCCGAGACCATCATACACGTCTCTTATTGCACTCAGTTTGGCGTTTCGTTGGAAGAACGCGAAGCGACAACACCATACGGCACCTTCCTGATCAGTGTGGGCCTTCAAGGTGCGTGTGTTCTCGAGCCGCGCTAGTATTGACCACTCAACGTCCCACTCAGGCGACACCACCAGACTAGTGGTGGTGCTCGCAGCGTGCCTTCTGGCATACGGCGAAGTCGGCATCTCTCTCGAAAAAAGAGGCTGCGAAGCAACAAGCGTGGGTCGAGCGGCAGGGCAACCTGTATCTCAAGTGGATAGAGGATTACGCCGGGGAGGGGTTCTAGAGCACGGTGTCCGTTGGTCTCGATGATCGTTTCAGTATTCCGTTTCTCCATTCGATTTCGTGAGACCGCGAAGAAACGATCGAGGTGAGGGTCGCCGCGGACTCGCCTTCCCCTGCGAGGTACGCTGAGTGGTTGACCGTTTGGGAAAGGTGTATTCAGTTGGAGGAGTCTTGGGACATGACGATGAATCTGGGACGATGACGAAATGTTTTAGATACTATGTAGCATTACATAGTATATTTATTGTACTATAGTGGACGCCAGTGTGCTCGTTTGTGATGTTTGTAGACCGATATGGATAAACTCGGCCCTTGCTCTATTACCGCCATGGTGATAGCTGATGATCCCCACTTTCAACCGCTCAGTCCGCCTGCATTTACTTATACCCCTGAATTGTTGAGTTATACTGTCACCCATGTGGTGTTTCCACATGCAACCCCTGGCGAAAGCGACTATACTACAGAAAATACCCACTCACTTGCTTGTGCAGTATGTGCTGCTGCTCACGCCTATAGCGATCTTGTGCGCGGAACCGCCGAAGAGACTCAATGTCATCGCATCGCCAAGATGCTTGATAACTTACGAGCCTCGGTACAGTCCGAGAACTTGGACAGTCCCTGCGTCCTCTCCCAGCTACGAGGCATGCAAAGTGGAGGTACGTCGATCGCCTCGTCATTGATCTATGCTAACGATCTCTAGATGTACTTGCATTTTTCATTCGACCTCAAAATGCCTCGGTTGTCTTCTCGAAGAGGGAGAACAGCACGCTGTGCGAAGCGTTTGAGGTGTCCCCAAGCGAAGATGATGTCAGGCATGCTGGTGGGACTCCTTTGATGCGCTCATACCCTGAGTCGGCTGTCGAGGTTCCAAACGAGGTGTTTGACGACGTGGACTTCCAATTCGGGCTCGCGACATCTCTCTCCTGCTACAGTTCTACCGACTCTGAGTCGGCATCCACTCTTCCTCCCCCCACTCATTCGCAATATATCAGTACTCTACTCCATCCCATCTGTCGTGCCACGAGATTGTCTGACATTTCTGGCGGAATTAGTCTCGTTACTGGGTACGCTTCCCGCATCACTAAACATATTCATGATCGCGTCGGCGCCTGGTGGCCAGTCGATGGAACTAAACCTGCCTGGCGTCGCTCGCCTCTCTGGGTTGTCATCCGGGTTGTCATCCAGCTGTCGTTAGCTCATAGTGAATATGCTTCCTACAAACGATTCGTACTGTTCTTTATATGTCGCCTTGCAAGTGATCAAAACAATACCAGTCTCCCCCCCCATCTACTACAGTCGTTACCTGACCAACTTCTCCGACGTCTGCAAAAGCTTGGCCAATCTGCACCTGATTGGCTCTCGGAGATGGTACAGAAATCCTGCAGTTGTATTCGCGAGCTTCTTGATGTCAAGTGGGCGGAGTTGAATACCCGCTCATCCCCCTTTCGCAACCCTTCCCAGGATGATCTTGTCAAGGATACGGAACTTTCGCTTCTGAACTGTCGCGAATATATTCAGCATACGCTCGAAAATCCTTTCCCTGAATCCGTTCGCGTACCTTTCTGTCCTGATCACCGTCGCCGCAGTACTCTCGAAGATTTCTTGTCCTCCGATGGGTCCTATTTTGATGAGGTGTACGGTGCCACTCCTGATACCGTTCTCTATGACGTGGAGCAGTTAGTCCAGGAAGGCATCGATGATTGGGTTGCTCGTGTCACCAATGTGGACGAAGCATGTGCACAACTCGAGATATTGATGGATAAATATATGGCAAGGGTGCAGGAGACCCACGGTTTAGAAGGTTATATTAAAAACCATCAAAACGACGCGATCTATGCTGGCAACGATCCAGAGAGTTACTCCATCACGCTATTGACGGGGATCGAACTCTACATCGCTCTCGACAAACTGGTTGTGAGGGAAATACCCATGCTTGCCGATTATTCCCCTGAGATACCGGTTGCACTCTTGGAAGGACTTCTCTTGCGGAAGAGGGTCAATCTCCACCGCCTCTCTTGCGTATACCAGTATATTTCTGCTCGCCATTCCCAGTCACATTCAGGATGGTCTGTGCTTTCGGATGAATTCGCCAAGGACAGTTTCCCGGTCCGTTTTTATGACCGGCTCATCCACGTGCAACAGCAGCTCCAAGCGCCTTCTGAAGGAGACATGGTCGGGAGGGACACTCAGCCTGATATTGAACGCGCAGGTGAAGACGATGGGTGCAAAGAAGATCAACAACCAGCTGAAGAGCCGGTGACACCCATCTCCACATTACCAGCGCAAGACTTGAGACCAGAAGAGAAAGTTGCTACGTTTGAACGGCAATGCCCGCCGTGCGCTCGCATCTGGCGTTCCGCTGCCACACGCATCTTGGGAAATTTTTGCCCTCTCACATTTTACAATCACGAGTTTCCTGCAGAGGACGGATACAGATTCATTACGCCTGTTCAACATGGCCTGACCTGGCAGATCCACCCCGCCTATCTTTATCCAGACCACTCCAGAAGCAAACAGAAGATCTGTTACATTGCTGAGTACCCTGGGGGTCTCTCATTATGGCAGCCAAGCAACTTGAAGGAATGCAGCCAACCTTCTCCGTACCTCAAACATGCCAGTGGATACCCTAACTTGGAAGAGTATATATGTCATACCTTTCACACTTCCAATGATGTGTTGGCTATACTCGCACAGTGCCCCGAGGAATTCTCCCTCGACGAATTTATTACATTTGCAAACTTGCGTAGAGGGGGTTCACTTCAATGGCTTAACGTCCTACATGCACTGCGTGCCAGATCCCTCAACCTCCGTCGCCACCATGTACACTTACTCCTCACTTATGTGGCCTATCAAACTGGACCACTCGATCTAAGCACAGGGGCGTGGATTTGGCACCAAGAATTACAAGATTTGTCCTTTTGCAGTTCCATCCTAGACGAGCTTGGCAGCTTACTCGTAGACATTGGAGCTGGGTCAATTGATGGGGTGCTGATGAGTACTGTTTGCATACTCCTCACTCGGGTGCTTGTGTCCAGTCCTAGCGAGGACATATCAGACAGAGCTGTTGCACTTCTCCAGAAAGTGCGCAGGAAGACATTCCATTGGGTACAGGAGTTATCATATAATCTCTCACTATTGCCTACAGATGATGATCGCATGGATTTGCTACTTTCCATGGCTGCTGTATGCTCGAGCACATTTGATGTTGATCCTGCTACCCATCCCAAGCTCTTCCAGTCTGCAGAGGATGTGGATGCATTATTGTCGTGCAACCTCTTCATAAGTGCACTGGTGGATCCCTCTCCTCATCCATGGTATCTCCTAGCTTTTAGCACAAAGTACAAAAGACTGCTCCTTGCACGGGGTGCAAATCTTTTTTTTACCATCAAGGATTTCCTGAAGGATGTTATCCTTGCAGATCCATCTGACTATGGCACTGATCTTGCAATTTGCAAGATCTTTGCTGTGTATCAACCAGGTACATGCAGATGGGAGCAGTTACAGCATCTAGATACTCTCTGGCTTATGACACCCAATGCTATCACCACCAGCAAGGACCAATCATTGCAAACACTGCACATCAATCTACTTGATGGGACACTTCATATTGATGGTCAGTGTTTGAGAAGATTGCCACATAAGCTCTGGAACTTGAACTCCCAGCAATATCATCTAATTTTTCATGATGTGTGTACATGTACAACCTTTAATGTTCCTAACCATGACTTACATCTAACTTAGCAAGGGTTCTTTGTCATACCATCTAGTCTACCAGGAATGGATTTTACAACATTCTCTGCAATGTCTCTGAGCCATTACAAGGTAACCAAGACTGCCTGACATGATAATATCACTTAAATGCCTTTTAGGTCCACTTTTCATGGCGAGACCAGAACTTGGTGGTTCGAGCTGAGAACAATCTTACAAAGGAGATCCTTGCATTGATTCCTTCAAGCAAACTATGGGAAGATCTTCCACCAGCCCTTATCCATGAGCATATTCACTGGTTGAACATCTCTAGGAAGACAGTCGAAATACGGCCCCACGAAAAGCTTTGGGTAGAATCTTCAGAGAACTGGAGGATTGACTGTACTTCTGGACAATACCACATGCACAATGGCCGTCGGACCCTCGTGGACATCCGAAGCTTAACTTGGGCAACAATCTCCAAACAATTTGAATGTCTCAACAGCTTCGTGCGAGAGAAGGGAGATGAGTATGGTCCGTACTGGCGGAATCAGGACAGGAACCTTCTCGTAACCACATTACCCATCGACTCAGCAGGATCACTCCAACTGTCTGTCACTTTGCCACGTTACTCTCTGTCCTTTTTTGTCAACGAAAATGGAGAACTCGAGTCATGTGACTTCAATGCTATGGTCTACGATGAGGATCAGTCAGTCGGGTCGTTACTTGGCCTCAAGGATCTGCTCGTTCTTCGACCAAGAACACGTATTGGAGGGACCCTTGTTCCAGAAGCGCTCATCCACCGATGTATCCTTGTCCCAAACGGCTATCCCACGACGCATAACGAGCATCTAGCTCGCATTCATGTCAGCCCGAACCTTGAGCATGTCCGCTTGGTTTCCTACCATACCTACTATGTGGACACTGAACTTGGTTGCTTGATCGGGGATGGCAGCCTGGAGAGTTTGATTTTTCTTTCTACCTTGCATTCTGCGACCAACTGGCATCTGCCCGATCCACTGACAGGCCAAACAGGAGCTCGAGCAGCCATCTGTCTTTTGCAGTCTGGGGGATGTCGGTCAATCATGGAATCTACTGGCACTGGCAGAGTGTTTTATTCTCCTTCAACCCGGTATCCGGAAATCAACGCTGCATACAGGGATATCATGAGTAGATACTACTGGAGTCCCGATGTATTTCGGCCAGAAACACTGAAAAGTGGGCCCTATTCAGAAGGGTATAGATGCAATGGCTTCACCAAGCATTCGCCCGCCAACTTGAAGTTAGGATTACCCGTACTTCCGAGTCCGAGCCCTTCATCGATCTCGTCCCTACTACATGCTTTTAGCATTGGACCCCACTCGCAATTCACGCTTGACCACCTGATTTACAACCGACAAGCTCCGCAACTAGTAACAAATTACCACAGTCTAATATCTCAAACCAGCCAAGTGACATCCGAAATAACCAATACTCATTTGTTAGATTCACTTTTTTCCTCTCTTCGACCACGCACCTCCTTTCAGCAGGAATACCACGCGCACCTTGTCGCGAGCGCACAATACGTTTCTATTGAGCCTCGAACGACCTGGAGTGTGCCAGGGGAAGATCGCACTAACATACTAAAGGAGCACTATGTGCAGTGTAGGGCCGACTACCTGCATGCACTCAATGCGCTGGAGCAGAGTCTGGGCCCAACAGCTGATTCGTATGAACAGGAGCTCTATTTAACCCACCAATGGCCGCGTGTTACAGCGCATATCCTCTTGCGATACCTCGCATCTATCTGTCCAGTGGCCATCGCTCCACCATGGAAGAAATGCCTGACGACATTAGCTTTGCTCCTTTTGAATCTCCAGCGCGCCCGGAGATTGCTCCGGTTCACCTTGGATGGTCTTGAAGGAGAGTTTGCGAGGGAATTGGAGAACAAGGGGTGCGAGGGGTGGAACCCTGAAGAATACCCTGATTGGCTGTTAATTCAGGTGCGTTTCAGGCCTTTCTCTATTCTGTCTCTACTGACATCGCTCTGCCTATACTAGATCCAAGGAAACTTTCTCATCCGTCATACTCAGGCAGAGGTCGCAATGGAGTTGATGTCCCCAGAATCTGAGGAAAACACAGTAGTACAGGTCAACATGGGCGAAGGCAAATCATCCGTGATCATTCCGATCGCTGCTGCCGCTCTTGCGGATGGCAAACGGCTAGTCCGCATCATCGTGCCAAAGTCCTTGACAATGCAGACGTTTGACTTACTGGTCGCTCGCCTTGGTGGGCTTACTGATAGGCCAATATACCACCTACCCTTCTCTCGCAACCCCAGGTACGACATCCTTGGCAGGGTTATCAGCCTTCAAATAGATGATCTCCACAAAATGATGTCTCAATGCATGGCTGAGCGAGGGGTCGTGCTTGTCCAGCCTGAACATGTTGCCTCACTCAGGCTGATGGGTGTCGAGGAGCAGATACGCGAAAGCAAGCATATGGCCAACCTGATAACAATGCATTCTGGACCACTTTCCAAATATTTCACAGCAGCCCTGTCGTCTAGATTGGTGCGTATGAATTTTGTATTGATCGTCGTTAGCTTAGCAGTCGTTACAGGGAAATAGTCTTGTGGGGAGCATGTTTCGATCATTAAACCTGTCGCTGAACCGCTCGAGCGAAGCAGATAGTTGCCGACATGAGGGGTTTGGTGAGGATGCAAACGGGACCTCCAATCATGATAGCGCATCCAAGAGGCTACACCTCCAGGAATGGCTTCATTCTCATGCTCGCGACATTTTGGACGAGAGCGACGAGGTCCTTCATGCACGGTTCCAGCTGATTTATACGCATGGCCTCCAGCAATATATGGACGGATATCCAAACCGGTGGGCAGTTACGCAACACCTCCTCAGGCTAGTGAAGAAAAACGTATATTCCCTCTCACAATATGCACCAAATGCCATAACATATGAATGTGGCCCACCTGGATCATTCCCACATATTCGCATCCTGCGGCCCTCTGAAATTGGTCCCCATTTCGTGTCATTGATCGCGGAAAACGTGATGGCTGGGGAGCATCCTAATTTTAACTTTCGACGCGTCACCTCTGCGTTATACGATGCGATTCGGAGTTTCATATCCGATGTTGATATCCTCAGAATCCCACAGACCGCAAAGAGAGTGGAGACATATGCTAAGGGCTCAGACCAGAGTCATCTTTGGGGAGGATTACTACTACTCCGTGGTCTGCTGACCTCAGGTATTCTGTTATTTGCTCTTGCGGAACGAAGATGGCGTGTCGACTATGGTCTTCTCATGCCCCCGAGAGCGCTCGCAGTTCCATATCGAGCCAAAGACACGCCAGCACCCGGCGTCCAGTTCGGCCATCCAGATCTCACCATTATCTTCACATGCCTATCTTACTATTATGCCGGTCTCACTGAGCAAGAATTGAGAGTTGCTTTCGAGATTCTACAAGACCAGGACGACCCATCGATGGAGTATGCGACCTGGCTTAAGGAGTATGATGCTGCAACAGCGCCAGACTCCGTTCAGCATCTGAAATTGAAGGATATCAATCTCAGGCCATCGGAGCAATGGGATCACATTGTATTCCCATTCTTTGCTCGCAACCAATCTGCCGTAGACTTCTACCTTTCAAAGGTTGTGTTTCCGAAGGAAGCGAAGGAATTTCCCTGGAAAATGTCTGCATCCAACTGGGATTTAGCAGAGAAACGAGACAACCTCGTAACTGGTGCGTGATCGAGTAGTTCCTCCTCGTTTGCATTCAGCACTGACCTAGGACTCAGGGATTTCCGGGACGAATGATGGGCGATGGTTGTTACCGATGTCCATTGTTCAGCGCGATCTCGATCACCAAAAAGGATCCAATGCCAAGGTTCTCTCCTGCCTCCTCCAGCCTGAGAACGAGTTCTATATGGTGGTCCATGGCAGTGACGAGCATTGGAGCACGCGTGCATTCCTCCAAATTGTAGCAAAACAACAGCCAGAAATTCGGGTTTTGTTGGATGTCGGCTCACAGATCCTTGACCTTTCCAATTACGAAGTCGCAGAGGCATGGCTCGAGGTCTCCAAAGAAATCGCCGGAGCCGTCTATTTCAGCGAAAAAGATGAACTGATGGTGCTCACGAAAGACGGTGTTACGATGCTCCTGTCATCGTCACCATTTTCTCAGCGGTTGAACAATTGCGTTGTCTACCTCGACCACGCCCATACGAGGGGTACCGATATCAAACTCCCTGTCGGATCACGAGCAGCCGTCACCTTGGGTCCAAAGGTGACAAAGGATGCTTTGGTACAAGGTCTGTATCATTTCCGGGTCGTTTGCACACTGATTTCTCATGGTCTTCAGGCTGCATGCGGATGCGGAAGCTTGGCTGGGGCCATTCTGTGATGTTCTTCGCACCGCCAGATGTTGATCGAAGCATCCGTGGCGCGGTGGATAAAATTGTTTCAAATGCGCCAGTGGTGATCGTCGATATCTTATGCTGGGCGATTTACGAAACTTGGACAGAGATCCAACAACGAGCTCCTTACTGGGCACAGCAGGGCATGAACCATAGGTCAAGATATGAAGCCTGGTCCAAGTACACCAGCGGGAAGATCACGAAGGACGAGTTGGCGGATGCATGGCTCCAGCCAGAGAAGAAATCACTCGCAGATCTTTACGCACCCTGCGAAACAAAAAATGCCTTGGACAATTTATCGGCACTGGATCCAGAAATACGACAACGCTGCAAAGATCTCGGGATCTTATCACTTCCCGATGCACAGATGGACGAAGAACAGGAACGGGAGGTCCATCGCGAGCGAGAGCGTGAACGAGAGGTGGAACTCCCTCAAAAAGCAGAGCCAGCGGAGCATTCACTTCATCCGGACATCGTGTCCTTCGTGAAGACCGGTGACCTACCTCTATTGCACTCCGGCAGCCCATTCCGTCCCGTATTTACATCTCTCGAAAGGAGCACTGCAGCCACACAGGATGCAGACGTCTGGAGCCCAATGATCTTGGCTACGCCGGATTTCTGCACGACCATCAAGCCAGAGTCTACTCGAGGGACCATGGATCAATATCTGCGTCCCGTTCAGTGGATTCTCTCTTGTAGAAAAGATGGAGACAAGTTTCTCGTCTTGCTGAGCCCGTTCGAGGTGGACCGCCTGATGCCCGACATTAGGACAAGCAAATACGTCTACCTTCACTTGTACGCACCACGCACAGCGGAACGTATGAAACCATCAGATGATCTGAAACTTTACACCATCCCATCCCTCCCTTTCGACTGGACTCCACCCTGGCATCTGATCGACCAATTGAATGTATTTTCCGGGCAGCTGTATCTCAGAGACTACGAGTCATATCTCCGTCTCTGTCGTTTCCTAAACATACCCACGAAAGAGTTGCCGCAGAGTGGTACAGAAATCCGACGGAATCTGCTCAGCATCCCTGGAAGCTTTGAAGAGATGGAGGTCACGTTCTCGGGGTCTCCGCTGCCTTTCGTGATGGCACTCCTTGCGATTCGGACCCGAGGACGACCCTTTCAGCACACGCACATGGGCAAGATCCTTCAAGGGCAAGTACTGACTGAGAAAGACTTTGAGAGGTCAATTCCGGCCGCGTCCCCGACTCCCCACCTCCACCGTGACACCACCACATCCAGCACTACCTCCCCAAAGCCAATTTCATGCCCAACACTTGCCAGTGATGCCCGCTCTGCAGTACGATCATCGACGCCACTTCCATCATTCTCGAAGCGGGGACTAGAGGAAGCTGAAGTATCCGATGCCAGCACACATGACCCACAAAAACGTTTGCGCCTCACTAACGTTGCATCAAGATCTAGCCTGAGGATCATCTCGGCACAGAATGACGTGCTAGACAACCTACAATCACCACTTCGACCATCAAAGCGGGCAAGAGGTGCTGAGTTATCTGATGTGTATTCTGAGCCCCTGAAAAAGTGTCCGCGTACGAACTGAAGACTAAATAACAGTTATGGTGCGTCCCCGACAGCTGAATGTGACTAACACGGTTCCTGATTTAATCCTTCAGCACTGTGTTCTCTGCTTAATGATACTGTAACAAATGCCATGAATGCTCCCTTGATATTCTTAGTATGTATGTACATCAGACGTTCGTCTTTACGCTTATATGCAATCCAACGATCACCTTCCCGTGTTTACCATACGTGCCTCGTTACTGGTCGCTGATGTTCCTTCTGAATCACCTCCGTACACCTTTGCTGGCGAGCATGTGCCTGATCTTGGTGATAGCACTATAGTACTATATACTCGTAATTCAGACCCTAGACAACCGTTCGAACACGCACGTGAGCCTTGCGATCTTGAGAGGCCTACCATGTGGCTGTCTGAAAGATGGTCGCCATTCTGCGATACATCCTCCGACTATAGTCACCGTTCGCAACATTAGCATTATGATTCTCTACACCTCTTCCTTGAGACCTACCCTCCCTTTACCCGGTGGTTCAACCTCCATTTCCATCTCAATTTTCGGCCTCCACGTCGTTTTCAGACAGCTTTTGGACGACGGATCTCAACGGCTTGACAATGCTTCGACTACTCTGCGCGCCCAGGCACAGACCGGCACCGCTCAACGTGCATTCTCCACATTTCGGTTCAACGAGCAGACAGATGGTCTAAGCGTGGCCCCCGACATGGTTCCCACTCGACACACGCGTGCACCCTGTCCAAACCCGACGGGCACATGGTTGATCTCGCCGTGCAGTGGCCCCGAGAGCCACGATCCGAGGTTACGTCTGCGCATCGCCTGAGTCGGGTGAGTGGCACAGAGGCGGAGGTGCTCACCTCGTCTCGGGGTTCTTCGTCGGTCGGGTGTTCGACCCCAGCCGGTTAGTGATCCGGTGAAAGTGGACGTTGACACCGATGCCCACATTTCTATCGCGTGCATGAACGCTAAAAATACGTTGACGAACAAGACCAGATGGACGATGCGCATATCGTCGTAACCCGAGGAGCAGAACAACAACCCATGAGCGAGCGACTATGCACGTAGACGACAGGACGTACAGCTTCCATGCCACCTGGAGGGTCAAGAACGCTATCTTGGGACCCACGCCAGGCAACGGACATAGTTCCTCGACCGTCTTTGGGACATCGCCGTCGGACTTGCTGGACAGCCTTTGGACGGTGGTCTTTTTCAGGCATCTTGCGATGCGCGTCGTCAGCCCGAAGTCTGGACGAAGCAAGACCAATGCATCCACTTGGTCTTTCGTCGCCAAAGTCCCACTTTGGCGATCGCCTCGGAGATGAGGGCGTCGTTGGCGTCGAGCATGACCTGTACGGAAATGGCCCCGCCGAGCGCGGTGTGGAGTTTGCTCACCACGGCGCCGGTCACTTCGTCCTTGGTCTGGGATTAGAGATTCAGCGACACCAGCGTCGCGTAACGTTGGTTCTGTCGTGCGAGAACAGGATCAGTCTCAACCGAAAGCCCGGCAGCCGAAAAAACCCTCACCTTTGGATCCTGCTCGCAGTACTGGGCTTGATCACGCCCATCGTGTTCACCGGCGCCACGACACACACCCGGATCTCCTGCACGTCTCCGAGTTAGAAATGGGCTGGATCTCTTCTGACGCGACGGCGTGTTGCCTGTCATGGTGTAGACAGGCCAACTACAGGTTCCTCGCCGAGAGCGTCCGGGGCTTCGTAGAACGTCACAGCGCCGTGATACGGACTTTCTTTTGACGCTAGCTTTGTCAACCTTGTCGACGTCGCCTGCCTGGCCGCACATAGTCAAGTCTAGCACACCAAAGTACAAGGAAATGACAGTGGTGGGTAAACGCTGATCTAGATGCTCGAGTAGCGGGACGTATTTCATATTCCCGCGGCGCTCCTTCCGACGGTCGTTTTCAACACCATCTTGGTTTTGGACGCTTCCCGCTCGCTTTCAATGGTTTCCACCGGTTTGAAATCCTCACTACTTGATTTTGATGCCTCCGGCTCGTTTTTAGGCTTTCTGCCAATTCTAAATGCTCTCTACTCGACCTCGACCACTCCTTGTCTCCAACGCCTTCCGCCAGCTTAGGACACGCTCCACTCAATCTCAACACCTCCCATTTGTTTCTAACACTCCGCCAGTTTTCGACACCCTCCACTCCATCTCGCTTGTCTCCAATGCCCCCACCGAATCTCAACACTATTTACCGGTTTAAATTCCCCCCACTTGATTTCAATGCGTTCTGCTTTATGACACTCTTCACTCGTCCTCCATCTTCACAACTCCCCCCCCCCACGCCACTGCAATCAACGGATCCGTCAAGCCCAGACACCCTTCCGTAGCTGCATCGGTCCTGTCGTCTACCAAAGGCTCACAGGATCCGTGCCGACCGCAAGCACCTCCCTGGTTGTCACGACCGCCTCACATACGCGATTACAGGCTGCCTCCCGACTTAAAGCAGAAGAAGAAGCACGAGCGGGAGGACGAGAGTGATCTAGAAGGTGCGGCGCAATCAATCCCGGCGATCGACCAGATTCGAGCGGAGGTGCTGGTACTTACATGGGTCAGCGTGCACGGTCTGCATGGTCTCTGATGTTTCTAATTCATAGAGAAAGGTAAATCTCACGACGTTTGCGACACTTGGGGTGTTATGGCGCGAGCGCCTTGACCGCGCTGATGGCGCAAAACACCACCGGCGTTCAGGCGGTCCACTCCACACCCCAGACTTTGTCACAGAGCAGGTACGTCTCAGATCCATCCTCCGCTTAATCTCAAATGATCCCCACCAGATCTGTTCTGTCCTCGACATCGACGTGCGCGCCATCAAAACCGGCATGCTTGTCAGGATCGCTAGAAGCCGTAGACGAGAACGCGCAGATCGTCGTTCGGGAGACTAGAATATGAGATCAAACAACTAGTTACAGGATGGATCGAGGCTGATACGATACCTAGAATATGAGAAGCATGACGTTAAGAGAGAAGACGAAAGGGGACTACCGCGTATATACGACGCTGACAAAGCGACTAGGTGGAGTGCACGGTCCAAGTACGCGAAACTCGTAACAATGCTCTTCGATGCCGCGACCACCAGCGCAGTCACCCCCACACTAAAAGCCCACTTTGCCATCTACACCCACGTCTCGTCTCGTTCGTCTGCGACCCCGTGTGCCTGTCCACGTCCGGACAAGTCCTCTAACCCGACGTGATCGAGACGTTCATCGAGTCACTGTTCCTGCTCACCCACGTCGTCACTCCAAACCAGGCCGAGACATCGCTGTTGCTCGAGGCGCGCGGGTTGCCGCATGCCATCGGGTCGCTCGATAAGATGCTCGGCGCCACGGTGGCTTTGTTGATATTCGGTCCCAAGGCGGTGTTGCTCAAGGGCGGGAACGTGAGGGCGGAGGAGGAGCCAGGGAGGGCACGTGTACCGGAGGGGATGCGATTGGAAGTAGGGCGGGCATTTCTTTTGGGCGAGAATATGGAGGTGCTTGGGAGGAATGGGACGAGGCCGGTGGTGACGGAGCTCGTCGTGGATGTGCTTTGTCAACGCGATCTCAAGACGATCAGATAGCTGGAGGAGGTCACGGCGTCGTCGGAGGTTGCCGGAGTGAGTCGCAGCAAACCATGCCATCAGTAAATCGGGAAAATGCTTCTGAGTGCTTCTGAGTGGTTTCTGAGCAGTCCTTGGCAAACGCTCTTGCCGAGACCCTTATTTGCCTTTTTAAACCAACTTCATCCAATCATGGATCTGGAATCGTGTACAGAAAGTCGTCAAGCGGTAACGTTACTGTGCAGCCTGCAGATGAGATCGCACGTTCATGGCACATAGGGTCGCGTCGACCCGTCCGTTCGCCCACATCCCCCGAACCATGAGGGAGAGGAAACGACAGTGCGCGATATGCGCGGCCCTCTCCCTCTCTCCGCGCGCGAACCCTGGGGTCACTTGTGGTGGAACTCCGGTGGCTCAGCCTGGGATGTGGGCCGTGTGGCCTCTGGGGCGCGGGCACAGCATGTTTGTTTCTTGAGAAAGCATTATCATCCAACTTGGGGATTCGGGCAGTCACCGCCAGTCAGGTTCAAGTTCCAGACAGCGGAAACTAACTCTATCCACCTAACTAGGCCCACGCCATGTACTCCTGTCAGCCGATGATGTAAGTCCGAGGCAAAATCAAGGGATGACCCTTCTTGCATTCGCTGCACTGTCCGTGGAACATTAGTGGGCGTCTATAATCTGGATCCGACTTGAAACCGCAGCGTGACAGTCGGCGGCGGGATTTGATGCGATGACAACCTTTCGAATTTTTGGCGCCCAGATCATAGTGATCAGAAATTCTCAGGCCTTGGGTGGTAGGGGCACCAGCATCATCGGTCACAGGACGTAATGTGCGAATAACGCGTTATAGTCGCAGCATAATGCCATGGAGCATGTGTACGAGGATCACTGCACTCGTGCGCGCGATCGCTTGTTTTGTGCGCACAATCGCTCATTGCGTGTTCGCGTATTTTTCCACCACTTCAAGCTTCAAGTTGGACCCTCATAATGTGGAAGCTCGAGGGCGTTGGATTGATCCCAACGCTAATAACGTTGCGGTCGGTAACGGACACCATGCGGTTTGGAGACACGGAATAATAAAATTATACGCTTTGTATTATGATGATATTCCAGAATTCGAGTGGGCGAAACACGACATCATGGATATTAGAAACAGCCCGCGGCTACATGCGAATAAATAACGACGACTGATGCAGAAGTAAATTGATACAATGCGGGGGATGAAGTCCATGCAATGGCTCTAACGAGTCTAATGAGATCTACAATGCAGATGAAGTGTGTGGCCGAATAACGACTTGGTTTAATTTACTCTTGAGACACTTGAACGACTATCGCTCGGCCCATCAGCATGCGCAGGCTTCGCAATGCTCAAGCTACTTACGGCAGACGTTGATGACCTTCTCCCCCGTCTAATGCTACATCGACAATTTCGGTACCCTACATGCTATTGAGTCAGATATAGTGCATACTGAAGGAAAGAGCTCACATCGGCAAGGTGGATCGTATGTTGTACAACGCCGAGTTTGATTTCGCCAGACAAAGTCCGGAAGAAAACTCGTGTGCCGTTCTGAGCTCTAACTCAACAGCGTTCCGAGGGTCACTGAGGAGCAGGGCAGCGACTTACGGAGTAGGTGTTCATATTCAAAATAGTAGGTGATGAACGGCGTATCGTTGGGGACTATTGACCAGTGGGTTGTAGTCGCCTTATAAACCTCTGGGTGGAGATCCCTCCTTCGAAATCGAGATTACTTCAAGTCCGAGCGGGGAGCAGTCGGTGATATGACCTACTGAACGGACGTGCCTAATTTGTTCCCGCAGCCTGGAATGGCCAATCTGCTGTTTGGCTGTGAAATTCTAAGAATGTCGCTTATTGGATTTGTGAAGAATAGGTGCAACGACACATTATTACTAACCAGCGAGCAATTGCAATAGCCGAGCTCAATTAATTTACGGACGACGGCTCGTCACACGACTGGGTGCGCGTTTGAGATGCCTGATAAATCAAATACAACAATGTCTCAGCTGTGAGTTATGAAATCGTGAAGGTCGAGTGGAACGGCATCATAGAACTTCGGAATGTAATAGTGCTGGAGGTGCCCAAGCACTCAGGGAGAAGCACTCACGAGCCACCCCGCGATGATGAAGCAAATGATCCTTGCCACGACGCGTGGCAGACGTATGCATTCGTACACGCGTTCCAAGCTTCACCAGTCGGACCTGATCCTCGGCCTGCCAACGGCCCTGGCAAGACTTCATCTGAGCGGAGCTCTGTAACCAAATGAACGGACCTCTGCTGGTGGATTTTGGATATGAGAATGATATACATACATGTGCGGTCTTCCCAAGAAACACGCAAGGCTCGCAAATGAAGGGGATGGAAAAAAGGCGGAGCTCAGAAAACACAATTAAATAATTCGCCGAAATCCTTGTGTTGGATCGGGCAACGTTGTCGTCGTCGAGAACCCTCATTTTAAATCGTTGACTGCGACTGTGACGCAGAATATTGATGATCGCCGCCGAGTGCAGCACGAACGCATCCTTAGGGAAGCCAATTAACCCGGGCCGATGGTAGGACTCAGGATCGGAATATCAGGGACGACTTAGATTGAATGTAGCTGTCCTGGTATCTGTGACGTTGGCAGTTGATCGGATGCCTCGAAAGTGCGTGGCTGCAAGTTAGGGGTGCGCTCGGGCTTCCATTTATCAAATGGCCGCGAAGGTGACAAGTCAGCAGAATCATGGGGAAAGAGTGGCCTATGAAACACGTTTTGGCTGCACTAGCTGTACCACACGGGTCTAAGAATGGACAGACCTGAAAGGGATCGCCATGCGGAGGTGAAAGTGCTATTCGTGCGGGATATATCCGGTAAATCAGCGAGCAGAATGTGATAGCCAAGAACGGGGCGGTGCCGCGATTGGGGCTAACTCGTGAATCGGGGAAAGAATAGGTTATTACGCTCGTGGAGGAAAAGCGCACCTGGGCCGCATGTCGACAGCGCCATGAAACCTTGACAGCTGCAGGCAAAATTTTAGACCGCTGTTGGCTACGCTCTATTCATAATTTTTGTTTATCATTGGAGCAGAACAAACAAACAAACTAGAATTATGGCCGATTACTCGGCAGGAACCTTGTTTACAAATGATCAGTGACTAGGACGATGTACAAAGCAACACCAAATACTACACTCTCATATTCTCTGGCAAGAAGGAACACGAGAGCATGGGTAATAAAAAAAGGAGAATTTCAAGGCCGTGGTATGTTTTAGAAAACGAGTCATGGTCAAAGGAGAAAGTAGTACATAATACAGAAGTGGGGCATGGCAAGGTATCCTACCGTACGTGTACCGGTCACACTTGTGACACGTAGCAAACCCGTACGGTAGTATGTACTACCCTACCGTGACCTGTACTCGTGCGCAACCTCGACACCGACCGCTCGCCCTCAACACCACCCTCTGCCCAGCAACTCAATGGCGTCGACACGAGCGAGCAGCGACCATGCTGCCGCTGCCGCTGCCACTACGCCGATTCCACCACCGCATCGTAGATAACGACGCGGCACCTCGCCACCACCACCACCACCACCACCGCATCGTCAGCGATGACAACGCGTCCGCGTCGTCGATAATGATGCGGTAGCCTCGCTACCACCACAGCCACGTCGTCAGCGACGATAACGTGTTCATGTTGACCACACCACCACGTCGTCGATAACGAAGCGGCAGCCTTGCCACCACCATCACCACCGCATCGTCAATGACGACGATGCATCCGCGCTGGCTCCATCACTACGTCGCCAATAATGACGCGGCAGCAGCAGCCTCGCCACCACCACTACATCGCCGACGACGACGACGCGTCCGCGCCGACCCACCACTACTAACTACATCGATAGCGACGCGGCAGCAACAGTGGCAGCCTCGCTACCACCACCCCCGCGTCGTCAGCGAGGACAACGCGTCCGCGCCGACCCCACTAGGACCAACCACGTCAATAACGACACAGCAGCCTCGCCATCACCGCCGCCGCGTCGTCAGCGACGATAACGCGCCCGTACCGACCCCACTACTACCACTAGCAACCACGTCAATAACGACGCGGCAGCCCCGCCGCCGCATCGTCAGCGACGACAACGCGTCCGCGCTGACTCCACCTCCACGTCATCGATAACGACGGGGGAGTGACAGTGGCAGCCTCGCCACCACCACTGCTGCGTCGTCAGCGATGACGACGCGTCGGCGCTGACCCTGTCACCGCGCCAACCCCACTACCCCACCACCGCGTCGTCAACGCCGTACTCACGGGTAAACCCGCTATGGGTACTGGTACGGGTACGGAACAGCGATACTCGCGCCAAAACCCGTACCCACGCCCCGGGTACGGGTACGGGTATGCCTCTGGACACCCGGGGTATACCCGTGCGATTCCCTAAATGGAGCAAGTGGCGAGTTTACCCTCAACAATAACGAGCCCGAATTTTCCTCGTCTCATTCTATCATTCATTCAGCATATCCACCTGCATATATTCTTATCGAGTTGACAAGTACAAAGGTATCTCAACTACAAGGATTAGAATTTGAGGTTGTTCCACTTGTTCCGTCGGAGCATTCATTCACAGTCGCTGTAGAGAACGAAAAGAAAACGGTCCAAAGAACTCGACTTCCACTTACCCCTGCATACGCATTCACCGACTACTGATCTCAAGGACAAATTGACATCGCAACACCACCCTCGGGCTCTCTCACACCATTCAACATATACGTCGCTTTATCACGCCGTCATGGGTGGGATAATATTCGACTTCTACGAGATTTTGACGAGAAGTTGTTGATGAGTCATCCAAACGAATATCTGCGACAGGAAGACGAGAGGTTGATAAAATTCGATAATGATACTAAGAGGTGGTTGGACGAACTACAGTCTTGTACATGAACTTAATATGGGTGTCAATCAACAAGTACATATTTGAGCTACTACTAACACGAGCTCAACAACTAATCCCTAGGTTTCCTATTTAAGAACCAAATTTCCACGGGGACAAAATCTGTTTCCACAGCCACAATTTTACCCCCCCTAGTGACCTTGTAAACAAGGTAACTACCGAATCACTCACGCGGAGTTGAATGTGACGTTAACAGATTGGCTCTGCGTTTGTTGGGCGCGCGTCAGCGCAAGCATGTACCAGTACGAGATCAGGCCAGATCAACAATGCTATCATCCCACTGTTGCTCAGGCTTCGGTGACATGATAATCCAGCTTGTCCCGTACCACTTGTGCTAAATGAGCCTCCCCGAGCAGTGTATTGTTAACCTTTGGATCTTGCCTCGGTGGACCTAAAAGACACGACTCGGACCTAGTAGTAGTAGCAGCAAATGCACCTTTCAGTTCCTCCTCTCAGTCCTCTGTTAACTCGGGGCAAGTGGAATCACGTCCTCCTGCGATTTCCATAGGGCAAGGCCACACGTTGCTTGTGGGTAGTTCGGCAGCGACGGGTCAGCGAGATACGTGTCTACCATTTTTAGTGTAGCATTATTTGTCCTTTGTAAACAAAAATCCTAAGGCGAATATGGTAGACAGCGGTCTAAAGTTTCGGCGTTCTATGGCGAACGAGACCAATGATTATGGAACTGCTTCCATGACGTTGTTCCGTGATCTGACGTTTCCCAGTGCATCTTTGGGCGACCTTTAGCATCCGTGGGGATACATCCGTGTAGCATAGATATGCACGGACGCCATCAAACTCTAGTGATGGATCGTCGGGGCTTGATATAAGGTACCTCGAGATTCTCATGGATAAGCTTGGCCCGCATTCCCCACACCAGTCGCCCACAATTATAAGATGCTGTAAGGGCTATAAAATAGCATCGTGGAGCTCGGAGCTTTACGTACTTGCTTACCAGGATTGATATCGGAACAGGATTTGAAGTGACACATCTCACCTCAGCCGGCCGCATCGCGCCGCGCAGCAGGTAGATGCTGTACACTCAGATGATTCGTTGGCTGAGCAAGTTGGAGACTCTGGATGAGACCATCTGATTCATATGCGCTGATTGCCAGCTTGCCCCTGCGCCGCCTGTCCCCGATGAACTCATCCTACCATGCGCTCCCAGCAAGGTTGGCATAAGCACTTCGGATCTACATGCGATTATCTTTCTTGTCACGAGTTGGTCGGATAGGCCCATCAGGTATTGACGACAAATTTAACGCACCCCTTTTTTTGCTGATGCCTTGACAGGAAGGGGCTGGCATTTCAACTCAGGAGCGTATGGCGTTCCGTCGCGACCATGCCTGAAGAATACGCTGCGGTTGACAAATCATCCCCCCGGCGGGCAGCAAGGCAGCCATACATATATTCGCCACCCGGATTGCATCATTCTTCACGAAACACCATGTACCCTCACCTCCATCCTTCAGGCAGCCCGGTCCCCACCTATATCTACTCGGGCTGCGAGCAATACTATGCCAAAGACGGCTGGATGGCCGCCGTCCCAGAGTCTTGGCCACCATTTT
>JBBPTU010000328.1:0-27729 GCA_038094295.1 Tylopilus aff. beelii | reverse complement strand
CAGACCTTCGCGAACGAAGTGCCCATGCGTGGCTTCATTCTAATGATTAGCCTAATGAAGACTTCGTCGGATCATGGCAAAATCTGCTTCCATTCCAAGACGAAGGAGAAGACAGCTTGGGAAGTTGGGAATTTGACCTAGTGCCTTCCGTTGAGTAGGGCGTAGAGATGCTCCGAGATTCGGAGTAGCTCGTAACGCGGACGCGAACAGTTATCATTATATCGAGTTTTACGCCACCCGGCACATCAGTGAGTTCTCTGAGCTTCCACTTCGTTGTGGACCATCTGACCTGGCGTGAGATATTTCACCAGACCTACGTGGGATGCGCGTTGCGTAGCCCCTACATGAAATGAGAAGTAGACACAACTATAGAAAATGAACCCCTAACGGGTCACGAGAACAAGCCTACATGAGATACTCGAAGTCCTGACAACTCCCCTCCGGAAAGACTCTATCGGGGCCATCTCCGCCGACAACAATGAACGGGAATCCTGCCCACGGTCCGAATTCCTTGATTGCAATCGATAAAATGGCTTGCCATCCCCTGTGACAGAAGGAAACTTCTAGTCATGCCCACCTGGTGTCTTGATCACACCCTCGCCTCTTGCGATGCCAAGCAGAAGTCTGAGCTGTCAGCACGTTTCTCCGTGCCACAGCTTCCTGCTAAGCAAGGCAGCGCTCAAACACGCGAGAGCATCGAGGCCTCTCTGAAAAGCCTGGGACGCAACGGCTTTGTCGATCCCTTCGACTACATCGTTGTTGGTAAGCACTCATGGCTAACGCCTGAACCAGGACTGAGCCGTTCCTAGGTGGGGGCAGTGCTGGATTGGCTATCGCATCTAGGTTATGAACACTCTGTGTATATTTGATCCTGTTTTTGATATCTTTTTTCAGGTTGGCAGAAAGCGGAAAAAGTGTATGCGTGGTCGAAGCCGGCACATTCCATCAAGATGCTGTGATTGTAAGTTGTACTGGCTTCATGGTTATCATGGCTGAGTGAATCTCTAGGACGTTCCAGGTTATATCATTGTTGAGGAGTTGTTTGATCATTCTACTTACGATTTGCATTAGGGGCGTTTGGCGTCGCAGTCGGAGATAAGGACTATGATTGGAGCTATGAGACGGTACGTTTACAGTGGCGCCCAGTGACCTTACTCATCTTCGGTTCAGGTTCCTCAGGTAAATCTGAATAATCGTCAAGTGGCCTCTGCTGCGTACGTGTTGCTCTCGTTTATATCGAAGTGCTGATTATGTTTGTTATTTTCTTTCAGTGGGAGATTACTCGGAGGATCGAGTGGTATCAACTACATGGTCAGGATGCGTGCTTCCAGTCCCGAGTACGACGCCTGGAACGAGTTTGGGAATGGATGGGATTGGAAAGGCCTCCTACCCTACTTCAAAAAGCAGGAAAATTACGTTACGTACACTCCGTACGGAACAAACCAGATATTCTACGGAATCACAGAAGCTGAAGACCTGGCGGCGCGCAAGATAGAATCGCAGTTCCGAGGGTATTCCGGACCGGTCTGGTCCACCCACAACACTGTTTACACGGATTTATTGGACCCAACGATTCGCACAACCTTTGACAAATTTAATATCAAGACCAATAGGACCCCGGTATACAACTTGTCGATTGTACGAGACTACAGAGCTAATATTGACCTTCAGGGCTATGGCGACTCGACCGGGATGTTTAACATCGACACAGCAGTGGATCGCGCAAAGGGGACGAGATCTTACGCTGCTAACGCTTATTTGAACGATCCTACCTCACCCCAGCCTCAAAACAACCTGGTCGTCCTCACGGGCGTGTACGCAATGAAGATAATGTTCGGCACCAATACCACTGGGGACGCTAAGGCTGTCGGGTTGGAATGTGCGACGGGTATTGATTGGAAGTACCCAATTGACCCGGTATCTCCCTTCCAGTTGACAGTCACCAAAGACGTAATCGTGGCTACCGGTCAGTGCACAATGTTTCGAACTGCTAGATACGGAGCTGATCTGTCCCATACACAGGTACCTACAACACTCCTCGACTCCTCGAGCTCAGCGGCATCGGCGATAAAACTGCTCTCTCTAAATTCGGCATCGCTCCGGTCGTTGACCTTCCTACTGTTGGGGAGAACCTCCAAGAGCACCCGTTTGTGATTTCCGACTTTGTTGTCAAGGACGGCGTGTTTACTTTGGGTGAGCTTTGGCCTGATGGTGACCAAAAGTTGCTCAGTAGTAAATGCCAATAGACAAGATGCGAATCGATCCGGCGTTTAGGGAAGCGCAGGCACAAGAATAGTCTGTTTTTCATTCTATTTCCAATGTTTCCTGCTGATCTAGTCTGTTCGCCAGCGCCAAGTCGAGAACAGGTGTCTATGCCACGACGGTTTCTGCATATGGCTTTATCAAACTTAAGAATTTCTTAACTACCGACGAAGTGACGGAACTCAAGGCAGATCTGGACCAAGAAATTATCAAAGCAACCAACGCCTTTCACAAGAGACAGTTGGAAATTCAGAGAACATTCCTTGACACGGATGGAGTGGGTGACATGGAACTCATCATGGTTCCGAAAGCCTTTGCGTCAGTGCCTGCGGAGAATACGTCTTACATCAGTCTGGTGATATGCTTACCTGTACGTAAACTTGCCAATCTTCATGCGACCTAACTCGACAACGCTTGCGTTCCAGCATTCCGTCGCACGTGGTTCAGTAGTACGTTCCCTTACTTTCAAAGTCACCTCCAAGCATAACCTTACTTCATAGCACATTTCATCTGGTAATCCACTAGATCCTCCTGCTATCAACCCGAACTATCTGAACAACCCATACGGTGAGTATTCATCTTTCCGAGGCGAGGCTAAAAACTTGACCACGCAAATCAGACACGAAGATGTTGACAAAGGCCACTAAATTTGCGCGCACGGTCTCAGAAACGGCACCACTCAGCGACATCATCGTTTCTCCGAGTACGCCTGGGCCAGAGGTTAAGACCGAGGCCGATTTCGAGGCATTCGTACGCAACTATGTTAGTACCATCGAACATCCAATTGGTACGTCGGAGTCGTGTTCGGTCCTATTGTTTCTATTCTCTCTGACGGGAATCCAGGAACCACATCGATGGCACCAAAGGAACTTGGCGGCGTCGTCAACGAGGAACTGCGCGTCTAGTAAGTCGTACTTGTATGTTAGCTCTTATTTGGCTTTGACTGTCAAACACGACAGCGGTACGCAAAACGTGCGCGTGGTAGACATGTCGATCGCGCCGCTCCATCTCGCTGCACACTTGCTCGATACAGCCTATGCCATTGGAGAGAAGGTATTCCGGTGCCTTTCCAGTATACCACGATTGCTGATTGTCGGGTTTAGGGGGCTGATCTGATTATCAATGCCGGGCAGAACACCAAATAAAACAATCACTGTCGTGTATTCCCCTTGTCCATTCGCTGTACGATTAAATTGCACGTGTATGATATACGAAGCCCTTGATGCAAAACATTTAAAGAGGGCCATCTGTGATGATTTGTCGGTAGTTGGAACTGCTAGTAATGCCGGGTCTTGGACGTGTGGAAACCGGGCGCACCGCTAGCTTGGGTGACACGCACCGAACAGTTGGATAAGATAACTCGCTCCAGGATCGTGAAGGTTGCAGATCGAGTCGATGACCGACTTGAAACTGAACTAGGCGACCTGCCGCCGTTATCGACCCACATCTCTGCCTTTGTTTCTGCTATTGGTAGACTGGACTCGGAGAGGACTCCGTGACTGACGTAAATACCCCCTGTGACTCTGCTTCCATCCGGTCGGAGTTGGAAGTAAAGCTAGGCTGGCGACATGGGCGCATCCCGACCAGGTTCGAATGTCATTGCTTCCGTTCCACCCTCCATCAATAGATATTTTAAACCTCCAATCGGCCGTCTTGTTCTACTCCACCTGACACAGTTCGAGACGTATTCAGACCTGGAATCAAAAGATATTTTGCACGTTCCAGACACGAGGCAAGAGCATAAACCGAAGAACAGAACCATGTGAGGCTAAGTGAGTTTCCCCCGAGCACCTTCTCATAATATTATGCTGAGTATCCAGAAGTCTTCAATCCAGAGATATCGACAGCAATCCTTCTACGATAAAAGCCATGACGGACTCGATAAGACCTCAGTTCGTTTGTCATGTCAGGTTCAGACACCAGTGACTCTCCCGATCTCACTGCTCAGCACCCGTCTACCCTTTCGGCACGGTTCTCTGTCCCATACCATCCTGGCGATCAAGATGTCGCACAGAAGCGCGAGGATATCGAATCCATCTTGAAAGAAATAGTCGGCCCTGCACTTTCTTTCGAGTACGTCGTTGTTGGTGAGTACTCACTACTGGTGCAACGCCAGTCACTAATCGGTGTGCAGGTGGGGGTACGGCCGGATTAGCTGTCGCATCCAGGTGAGTAGACTAAATTGTTTCATATTCGATCTTGCTGGCAAAGCGGTTCAACACTTGCATCAGGTTGGCAGAAAGCTTGGGGCCTGGGCAGTATGTATGTGTAGTTGAAGCCGGCAAGTATCGTGAAGATGCTGTAATTGTAAGTTGTATTTATTTCTTGGTATCACGTATGACAATTCGTACTTCAGGATGTCCCAGGTCCGTGTGATCGTTGATGAGTCGCGTTGACACTCTCGACTACGAGTGCTTTGTTAGGGCTATTTGGCAAAGCGTCCAGAAACCCTGAATACGATTGGAGCTACCAGACAGTGTGTCCGTCCCGCCCTTTATTGGTTTTTTACTCACCTCTTTCTCAAGGTCCCTCAACCAAATCTAAAGGACCGCAACGTGTTGTCTTCCGCGTATGTACTGCTTTCATTTATACTCGGGCCGTTACCCACTTGGTTCTTCCCCGCTCTTCGTTAGCGGAAGACTTCTCGGAGGATCGAGTGGTATCAACACATTTGCCAGGATGCGTGCCTCTAGCCCCGAGTACGACGCTTGGAACGAATTTGGGAATGGATGGAACTGGGAAGGTCTCCTTCCGTACTTCAAAGCGCAAGAGAACTACGTAACGTACACTCCGTACGGAACAGAGCAAATATTCTACGGAATCACTGAGGCTGAAGATCTGGCAGCGCGCAAGATAGAATCACAATTTAGAGGGTATTCCGGACCAGTCTGGTCCACGCACAACACTATTTACACAGATTTGTTGGACCCAACAATTCGTGCAACTTTCGGCAAGTTTGGTATCAAGACTAATAGGACTCCGGTATACAGCCTATCAATTATAGGGGATCGCACAACTGATGTCAACCTCCAGGGCTACGGTGATTCAACTGGCATGTTTAATATCGATTCGGCAGTGAACCGGCAGAAGGGGACACGATCCTATGCTGCTAACGCATACTTACGGGACCCCAAGTCGACTGTGCCTCAATCAAATGTAGTCCTCTTGAAGGGTGTTTACGCAACAAAAATACTTTTTGACTCTAACAGTCCTGCATCTGGCGCTAAAGCGGTCGGATTGGAGTGTCTGGGTGGCATTGACTGGAAGTCCTCGCAACCTTTACCATTCCCCCTTCAGTTGGGAACGAAAAGAGAAATTATCGTGTCTACTGGTCAGTTATATGGCACTTTCAATGCGTAAATGTATAACTAGACGTATCTCTCTTCACAGGCAGCTACAACACTCCTCGACTCCTCGAACTCAGTGGTATTGGTAATCCAGAGATCCTTTCGAAGTTCAATATCACTCCTGTTGTCGAGCTTCCCACTGTCGGCGAAAATCTACAAGAGCATCCATCTCTGATCTCCGACTTTGTTGTCAAGGACGGCGTATTCACACTTGGTGAGTTTGAATTCAGCCGCAACTGCCGAGTTACTCGGGCACTCAAGCTTACCAGACCGCCTGCAAAATGATCCTGTATATCGTGCACAGCAAGAGCAGCAATAGTTAGTTCTGTATCCATTAGGTGCATTTTTCACTCATGTGTTACCCACAGCCGCGACCACAGGACTGGTGCCTTCGCAACAACTGTGTCCGCGTATGGCTTCTTTAAGTTGAGGAAGGCCTTGACGGACGACGAGGTGAATGCACTGAAGGTGGAACTGGACAAGGAAATCTGTAACGCACCCAACGAATTCTACAAGAGACAACTGATATGTCAGAGGCGATTTCTTGACACCGAGGGCGTGGGCGACATGGAGCTTATCATGGTCCCGAAGGCCTTTATTCCAGGAGAACCGGGCAAGTCGTACCTTACTATGTTAATATGCCAACCTGTAAGTAAATATTCTGCTTAGTCTGACCAGCGCTGACCCACGGATGGTCTTACTAGCATCCAGTCGCACGTGGTTCAGTGGTATGCCTATTCCTTTCGAATTCGCTATTGAGCATAATCTTGATTTGATAGCATATCTCATCTTCCGATCCTCTGGCCCCTCCGAGTATTAATCCGAACTATCTGAACAACATCTACGGTGAATACAGCATTTCTCCCCCTGACACTTGTCGATGAGATTGATCATTTTTAAAAGATACTAAGATCATGACGAAAGCTGCGATGTTTGCACGCGAGCTCTCCAAGACGGCACCACTCAGCGAGCTTATTGTCGCACCGCGTAATCCTAAACCAGAGGTGCAAACCGAAGCTCAATTCGAGGAGTATGTGCGCCAGCAAACTGCTACCATGCAACATCCTATTGGTGTGTTCAAATGATGTTCCGTGATATTCTTTTTTGTCTCTGACGAGACCCAGGTACCGCATCGATGGCACCGCAATCGATTGGTGGCGTTGTAGACCAGAACCTACGTATCTAGTAAGCCCTCTTCATCGCGCATCCGCTCAGCATTGATTATAATTAACGCGACAGCGGGACACAAAACGTCCGCGTGGTGGATATGTCCATTGCGCCTCTCCAGATCGCTGCGCACTTACTCGATACTGCTTATGCGATCGGAGAAAAGGCAAGCAGATATCATCTTGTCATGCCTTGCTATCGTTGTTGACTACTATTAGGGAGCTGCCTTGATCAAGGCGGGGCTAAACGCTGAGTGAAATAGCTATCATCGTTGGAATCTCGTTCGTATGCTGTGTGTTGAATCAGAGTTCTGTATTCCACGAGTAAAATATCATAGTACTTGGAGAGCTAGCACAATTTGGTCTCTCACGAAGGCGTCGACCGAGGACACCACGGGTTCTGCGGACGCGCATGGGCATCAAAAGTACCGCGAGTCATAACAGACACGCACTTGAGTAGCCTCTGTCTATGGTGGCCTTCATGATGGCCTTCACCCACTCACGCACGATGGGTTGCTTGTCCGACTCGGAACTGAAGTAGTATATCTTGTGCGTCTCATGGATGATCCGGAATCTATAGCATCTAGGGTTGATGTTTTCGTTTGTGACGACGCTGTACCCCACGATGCCAACGTACCCCTTGATCTTCGCCTCCTGCTCCATGACAGTAAGTAAATTACCCCTGGGCACCTAAAGTTTACCCACCGCCTTACTGTTACCCCGTAGGATGTACAGATGTGGGCCCCTTGATGGTACTGCGGTTTCCACAAATTATGTCTTCCCTTCTTGCGCATCCGCTTTCCAATCATCTCGACGATGCTTGGTCCACGCGCCATGGCCAATACGTGCGCCCAACAAGCTGATGATGGGAGCTTCCAGATTGTTTGTGTGTTTGATGCTACGACCCGGAACCAGGCCTTTCTGACGGTCGTCGAACGAGGAAATTACGACTCCGAGCTGAGTTCGTGGCGAAGTGTTCAAACGCGCTCGTTTCACAGTGACGACCGTCAGTACATACTTGAAGCTTGAGGACTTCCTTGCTGACTCTGCACGACCCCCGTCTCTTGCAACACGCCGAAAATTACCAGTTGAAACGGATCTGATCCACACCCAGGTTCGCCCCTTTATGATGTTGAACACGTTCAACCTTCAACTTCTACTACCTCTGGCAAGCGCTGTCAGAAGAACGAAACGTCTCTGCCACTCACTACCCCGCCGATGTCTTCTGGGACCATGTTATGACACTTGGGCCACAAGCTAGTAGAGACACGCGTTGGGGGACCGCATCTTGATGCGCCCCAGAAGCCACTAGAAAGGAGTCGCATATATGACGTCGATGGTATCTTTCTTCCCAGATCTGCCTGTGAGGAGACCGAAGATACGTCCCGTATGGTCAGCGATGATGGGGCCGGAATCAACTGGAGCGGAAAAGGCCCCACCCCTCCATCACGCCATCTTCGCCTTCTGCAATTGTCCTGGTCATCCTCGTTGCCAACCGCTGAAACTGATAGTTGCGTAGGCAGAGTACAATGACGCACCTATAGATCTAAACTATGGTTGACTCGAGTAGGTCCTGGAAAGTTTTCCTTTCAAACAGGAAGACGTCGCGACGAGGCTAACCGACGTTCCAGTATTCGTAAAGTTCGTTTGGCCCTACGTCCGTTGGAAATACGACATGTCTGGTCGTAAGGACGTAGATCTTCCGAGTTGTACTATCACTGCCTTCACGGATGTAGAGAGGCCCCTGGCTCTGGAAGCGATTCGCAGACTGAGTGCGGGAGTCAAAGCACGGGAAGATAGCAAAGAGCCAAAGGACTGACTGCGAATAGCACTTGGCAAGAGATTCAATTTGGGGAGTGGTGGTCCGAGAAGATCAGACGATGCCAGTTTCATGCTCCCAGTGTTATGTGATGAAAATCTGTTGCTGACAAAAAATCCATTTTCGGCCCGTGCGTACCCTCCCTATTTGCTGCCGTTCCCACTTGCACATACAGAGTTGGAGGCGAAAGGCGACCCGAGAAGCCCAAGGTAGACGGCTTGTAGGAATACTGCGCTCATAGTAATCACTGTTCCAAGTCCGAGGTGTCACTATTGTGCACTGGATATGCTTCAAGGCTTCATTCATCTGCGTCACGGCACGATTCATTTGCACCTTTCGATTCACCATGATACATCAGTGGGATAACAAACCAGGAATATCATCCCTTTCGTCACGAGCTAAACAACATCTCCTTCGCCGGAACTACATGAAGCTTTCTGGCTGTCCAGTCGCCCTACACGGCACGGAAGAACCACTCTTGTCCCAGACCCGGCTCCGGGCCCTCCATCACTTCGAGTTTGACCTGCCAGCGCCACAAAATTAATATCAGCGTTGGGATCTGATCTGATCGGTAAGCGTTCCGCACCGGAGTCCCAGGCATGGTACCACGTGAGGTCCAGACAAGAATCGGCCCAGGCATGCTGGGAGGTAATTCGATACTGGTTTTGAGTGCGGCAGTCAGAAAAGTATCATTCAATGCAAAATCGAAACTCGCGTGTAGCCCTCTGCCCGTTTTCGAATGAACCATTCCCCCGGGAGTGGGGTGGGTAGGTTGTCCACGACTATATTGTCGCGAGCGTCCTTGCTGAGCCAAAGGCCCCCCTCTGACTGGATAGACAGAATATACTTTTCATTTTCTCGCTTCTCGACTACCCACTACAAGCAGCTATTAGCACACTCGGAAGCGAGGAATGCAAATTGCACGGAATGGGCTGTAATATGGTGATCGACAGAGATGGCGAACTTACAATTTTGTCTTTACCATTAACAATGACGGGGACGCCAGGTCCATCTTCAGTGTTTGCACCGATCGGAAAAGGGGGTGGTGCTCCTATGACAGTGGTAATTATGGTGTATTCCCCGTTTTCTGGGCCGCTCATTGTTCTGCAGTGAGAGAGGCGTCGAGAAATTGATACAGGGTTTGAAAAATCGTCTGGTTGTAAAAACGCTGCCTGAATCAATCATTATATACCTATCTGGTCGGGTTACCCCGGCGGAGATCAGCTATGGTGAGCTGGCAATCGCAGCTGGATAAGAAAATTCGACTTGCCGGAGCATGACGTGTCCCGTGATGACTTTCTGTCGGCCACGTTGCAATATGCCATTCTCCAGTAAGCACTAGACATAGAGATATAGAAAGGGGCATGAATTACATACCGCTTCTTTATTATCAGTGATTACTAACTAACTTGAACACCTTGATCGATACGGGAAGTCTCTTAGGCAGCTCATGCTGTGAGACACTTTTTAGGACCGCCAAGGCGCTCGTTAGCCAATGAGGGGGCTTGGTTGCTATGAAAGGGCTGCACCAGCAGCCGTTCATTTCAATCGCTCTACCGACGTAGATGGAGGCTGATAATAAAGAAGCCGTCTGTAACTCGTGCCCCTTCTGGCCGCGGTAAACGCCTCGCTATACAATCTAGGGGTGGTTTAGACTCACAGGTCACATGGAATTCGTTATGCGAACAGCTATTGAGTTTTCGCATCGATCCGTAGACACTGCGATAATCGCCTTGCTATTCAATCTAGGGATGATCTAGACTTCTGAGAATCATCAGGATAAATCTCACACTCAAGGACTCGCTTACCCTCAAATCAGTGTTCTCGGAAACATCAGTCAGTTATGAGAGATGGCAGTAACTTTACCTTTAAGACAGGCTCGCGCGTTTGTGGACCAGACCTAACCCTGGACAATGCGATCGATAGGGTGGCGCGTCGACACGGAACATATAGTATCCCGTAGTAGGAAGAGAACCAGGTAATGGAAGACCACCATGACACGCCGCGTGCAATTCGTTACGCGAACAACTACCGAGTTTTCGCATCGATCCGACGCCACATACGCGAACTTCTCCAGGCGGTTCTCTGTTAATCGCCCCCGCCATCTCAGAATCTATGATTGGAACATCTATTACATCAGTAATTATTCCCACTCAGGCTGTTCAAACCTCTGAACTGCACCGAATCAAGCGTGGCCTGGAGCTGCCATAGTTTAAATGAAGACATGGCATGCGGGTGAACTGACGGCATTAGTATAGTGACTGCGAGCAAGTGAGAAGTCGAAAGAGAGGGGCTAGCGCACTTTGATCTGTGCACTCCATGATGATACCCATTCAGCGTTCAAAAGCCGACCACCACGCGCAAAAGAAATCACCGCCTTCTCCCGGTGCTCAGCCGGTCACTGCCTGCCCGTGGAAAAATAACGCGCATTCGATCTGACCTCGCAGGCTGGACTCGCACTCGGTCGGTGTGCAGTCCAAGTTGCATGGAGAACGTGTCACAGTGGCCGTGCGGAGCGCAAGCGCGACTCGGAAGAAATGCACTCACGTGAATTTCGTTGTCCAACCATTTTGTCCGTCCACAGGCTCTGCACTCCAGCCTGACACACGCTCGTCACGGAACACCCGGCACGGTGGCTCCCTTCCGAGAGCAGCACTTTTCCGCCGTTCGAGCCCGTCGCAATATGCGCGCTCGACAAGCTGATGATGGGAGCTTCGAGATTGCTCGTGTGTTTGAAGCTGCGAACCAGGCCCTTCTGACGGTCATCGGACGAGGAAATCATGAGCTGAGTTGTGGAGCCTTCGAACGTGCTCGTTTCACAAGTTGGCCATCGCCAAAGGAGGCGTACTTCTCTTCGACATGTACATGGTCCTTGGTAGATTGGGCCGGCGAGCTGAGAAACTCCGAATAAAGTTACCAGTCGGAGTCGGTGTATACAAAAATGGTAATGTACACTTTGACTACTATGGAGGCTACATATATAGGACGTTTAAAACGAGTCCAATCCACTCCGCACTCATTTCTTGGATCTCTACTTCGTTCTCCAGGCACGGTACCTCGTAAGTCCTACATATCGCCCTGATCCAATGCTGATCCGCCCCTGGCATCAGTGTTGAGGCATACCATAATTACTAGTCCGACAGTCTATCGGCCCGGACTCATCCGAAACGAACGTTGCTGCATGCTTCATTGATCACCTTCCTGGGGAAGTTCTCGAAGCCATATTCATCCATCACGCTCGCGACTGTTTTGATCAGCACGATTCTTCTACCGTTCCAACTGCGCCAGACTGGGTCAACGTCACGGTTTCGTACGTTAGCCGCCATTGGAGGAACGTGGCGCTTGATTGCAATTTTCTTTGGTCACCTCACTTCGCCGCGCTGGACAGAAGAGTTATTAGCGAGGTCTGGGCAAGCATCACTCAAGGTGGACCTGAAGCTTGACACCAGGACCACCGACGAGCAGCGACTCCACGGGTCTCGGTTTCTGGAATAAGTAATACCCCATTTAGAACTCATAGAAGAACTTCGCGTGTATACTTTCTTCACGCTAGCCAGTCCGGACATCCTTTCCAAGCTTTCGTCTCCTGCTCCTCGCTTGCGAGTTCTGGACATCGAATGCTTTTGGTCTGGGGACATCCCATTGTTTCTCAATGGACACACTCCGATGCTGGAAACACTTGAGCTCGTGTCGTGTCCAGTGGCTTGGTATTCACTCAGCTTGAGTCGCTTGACATCCCTCGATATATCTTGCGTTTACGACCCATTTCGACAAGATATGTCTGGGTTTTTAACTACGATTGGTCAGATGCCAATTCTCGAATCTTTGCGTTTATTGGCGGCCCTCTCAAGCGCCGAAGATTTCCTTTCTAGCATGGCGTTCCATACCTCCCAGAAAATCAAACTACCCCGTCTCTCTCCTGGACATGTCTGCGTACACTTTCCGTCCAAAGCAAGGATTGAGCTAAGCTGGAGCTGGAGGGAAGATCTCTTTCACTCTGGTTATTGTTCCACCTTCAAGTTAGTCATCGCACAACGCTTCGCTATGTCTGATGATCATGCTCTCCAAATCCCACCAATTCGCTCGTTGGATATCTACTTCAAGGAGGTGGGCGAGGTGCATATCTCTTTTAGCACATTAGAACACGTCTTTGATTCTCCTCACGACATTCTTCGCCTCGAAATTCCAGACTATGATATCATGGAATGGAGAGATGGAAATTATGTTGTGATGGATGTCCTTTTCGCCGTACCTTTATCAAACGTCCAGAGTCTTTACATCTCTTTTGATGGTTCCCCGAAATTGGGCTTCTGCGAGGATCTCTTGAAGTATCTTCCAAATCTACGGTACATCAAGCTAACCGGTGCCTTCATACCGGGCTTATCATCCATGCTCTCCGTCGCTCCTCGTGAAGTCGCAGGAAATGGGAAGAACCACGAGGAAGGTGATGATGGTCGAGATCATATACTTGTGCCCGCGCTGGAGGAGGTGGAGCTTTTTGACATGCTATTCGACTACGACAAGGGAGTGCTCGAACAAGGCGAGTTACGATCTCTCTGCGAGGCTCTCGCGACCCGTAAAGAACCTCGCGGTCGATTTACCATCACTGAATGTACCATACTGGGTTCTAACTGGGAAAAGGAGGAGTTCGAAATGACAGGGTGGTGGGGAGGCGGTCACTTTCATGTGTCAACGCTACGGAGGGATCGGGACGAGGGATTTGCGGGGGTCGTCTTCTGTGGACGACGTTACTGAGGATGAAGGTATGTGAGTGATTTGCAGCGCCACTGGCCAGTCGACTGACATTACATATAGTAGAGGAAATTTTGGGCAACGGCGATGGCGACGAAGTGGCCGGGGGTAACGAGGCTGAGGGCAATTTCAAGTAGTTTGATAAAATGTTGGCCCATTACTGAGGGCGGACCGCCTGGAGAACATCTCGATACTCACAACCATGCTACCTTATAGTGCGATAATGTTTCAAGTTACCAGTAAGCAACAAGCCCGTCACTTCTCCTTCAATTGCCTCCTACCTCTGTAATCTTTGATCGCCCGATTTATGGTAGGATCGAATCGACGGCTCGGTGTAAGCATACTGGCATACAGTCACGTGTAGGATACTATATCTCCGCCGCTCCTCGTAGAGATACGCAAGTCGCCCCTTGTACCCGTACCTCGTAGTCGCCCTATAGAGCTTGGTCCAGTTCTGTCTGTCCGCTCGCCTCAGTGTTTCCGCCGTCGGCCACGGCTGGTTTCCACTCGGCTTTGTGCGGTGCGCGCACTCCTCAAATCTCTTCTTGTGCTTTTGAGCATCATTGAAAGTTCCGTCAACTTGTCTCGTTTTCCTTGTTGAACGTCGTTGCGAAGGGAAGTCAAACAATCAGAAAAGACCATTAGTTTTTCATCTTTTAGTAGCCGGCGTAGTGGTCAACTTGATTGGCAGGCTGACATAAGCGTATACATCCCTTCTCTTTCCACCATTTGTATAGAAGTCTTCGAGGATGTCGCAAGCTGTTGGTAATGTATGGTCGTCTTCCTGCCTATTTCCACAAGATTGGTTCATCTGGAGAATTGACAGACAGCGCTTGCCTATGCCCGGGTATGGCACCACGTCGACGCGTCGGACAGGGTACTCGGAAAACTTGCAGAGAAGATCGCGCTCGTGCTCATGGGCAAGCACAAACCCATCTATGACAAGGGCGGTAAGTATCGTTTGTCATTCTTCCAAGTATAGCTTTGATTCCGGTCCAGTGGACTGCGGTGACTATGTCGTGGTGACCAACGCGCGGAGTATCAAGGTTTCGGGACGGAAAGACGAGCAACTCGTTTACCGGAAACATACCATGTACCCGGGAGGTCTCAAAGAAACGCCTTACCAGACGATGATGGAGAAGAAGCCGAACGAGGTACGCTCTCTTACTCCTCTGCCACGCGTCACTAGTGGAACTGAGTGTATTGTCCTTCATAGATTATTTATCATGCCGTATCAGGCATGCTACCTAAAAACAAACTACGAGATCGGCGTATGGCACGACTCAAGGTGTTTGGTGGACCAAATCCTGGTATATACGCGGACAATGTCCTAAAGCGTTGGGAGGACGGTACCTTGACGGAGAAGTACATACTGAAGCTTGACCGTAGGAACAAGGCATCAACACCTTCGTCGTCGAGCTAGTAATCCTGTTTTGTCGCGTACCTCCAGCATTTCACATTACATCATGCCTACTGAAGGCCATATCAGCTACAGGTCAACTGTGAGATTCCTACCCGGTTTTCCTTCTTTTTGGGTTATGTGGTTCCTCTGAGGAGCGGGAAAGTGTGTGTGCTACATATTCCTGCAACACGATCCCTGCAACACGCTGAGTGAGCATCGAAATCGAAGTCTATCGACAGACCTATGGCCATCAAAGCGGAGCCATCCAGGGCCTTGTACATGTCCTTCTTGTAGATGTCTTTCATTCTCGGCCCTTCCTTCCCGCTGTCCTCGGCATCCATAACCTCGCCTCGCGCTTCGTCTTCTTCGGTCGTCTCGTTCTCCGTTTCTGAGTCTTCGTTCTCTAAATCGATATCCTTGTCTCCGAGAGTCTTGGAGGCGAGTGTATGGATATTTTCTTGTGATTGCTCTCGTCCCTTTTTCATTCCGCGATAATCTCTGCTGCTGTCGGATAGCTGTCCCCTTTCACGGTAGTAGCAGCTGGCAAAATGGTGAATGGATTTCAATAGATCCTTGGGAAGCGATGTCAGGGAGGAAGTGTACGCAGGATGTTGGGCTTACAGGGGCTGGATCCGAGAATGAAACTGCGGGTTCCGTTGAAGGCCATCCGCGTCTGGCTCTAGAAACGAGACAGAGGCGGGAGGAGGATCTAGGAAACTGAGATCGCGTAGGAAAGAGAGACGCCGTCTAGTCCTCGTGTTCAATTTCCCCTCTTCTGGCTCTTGAGACGGGTCCTCGTTCGGGCTATCGCGTGCGCGCTGCTTACCCTTGCTCTGGCTGGGTTGCTCCTCATCGCCGGAGAGGCGTATAAACTCGCCCTCCGCGTCGTCCGCGCGAGTGGAGTGGACCTTCCTTCGCGTCTTGACCGACGTCTTGCCACCTGCATCTTTGGCGATCCAGTTTCCTCTGGCGTCCATGAGGGTGGATCCTGCGGTGCGATGTCTGGCATTGGCGGAGGACTGTTGGACGCGAGAACCGTCCGGATGTAAACGGAGAGTCGCGAGATCGTGCGTGGTGCTCTTTCTCCGGATGCTTGTCATGCGTAGGAGTGGGTCGACTCGAAATGGCCTGCCCTAAAGCAACAATTAAGATCGAAGCACGCGTCGCCTTTCACTGCTTTGCTTCACGCTAGCACGATAGCAATGACACGCCGTACGCGCGCAACGATCGCAGACGACGATACCGACTCTCTCAAGGAGAACGCCGGGCTAAATGCCCAGGGAAAACAAGTCAAGGTCAAAGAGGAGAACGCGAGAAAGGGGAAAGCGCGACGCGTCGTCGAGTCAGACGAGGAAGAAGACGAGGTCCCGGCACCTTCTCAACCAGACGGTGCGGAAGAAAACTGGATCGATGAAGACGTCGAGAACGACGAGCTCGTAGAAGACGCCGAGGAAGGGGAGGGAACACCCAGGGGACGGAAGCGCGTCAGGGTCAACTCAGTCGGCGCATCTGCGCCTTCGAGCCCGACCCAGGTCGAACGACAACGCGTTCAAACGCTTCCTCGTGGCGACGATGGGTAAGCTAGTCCATGCGATGGCGTCGGGACGGCTTGCTGTACTACACCTTTCTAGCTTCATTCCTGGGTCCATAGTCCGGATCCAGTTGCAGAACTTTGTCACCTATGATTGGGTAGAGTTCCGTCCGGGTCCATATCTCAACATGATCCTCGGTCCCAACGGAACTGGAAAGAGTAGCATTGCATGCGCAATCTGTCTCGGCTTGAATTGGCCCCCTAGTGTCAGTCCATCTCCCTGCACTCTGGATGGGACATTTACGCCTCCTAGATCTTGGGTCGTGCTAGTGAGATCAGCTCTTTCGTCAAGAATGACAAGGAAACAGGTTATATTGAAATCGAACTCAAGGGTGCCAAAGGGGAGCGAAACCTCATCATTCGACGTAACCTCAGCGCGAAGTCGAGGTCATCTACGTTCACCCTCAACGGTCAGCAGACTACTGGAAAGGAAATATCCAGCCGCATGGCGAGGCTCAACGTTCAAGTGGGCAACCTCTGGTAAAGAAAAATTGGGCGATACTACATCATATACTGACGCATATATGTGGCCCATAGCTCATTTCTACCTCAGGATAAAGTCTCCGAGTTCGCACAGATGACTCCTCAGCAATTGCTTAGGGAGACTCAACGAGCTGCTGGCGATTCCAATTTAACACAATGGCACGATACGCTCATCACTTCCGGGAAGGAACTCAAATCTGTACAAGAGGTGATGTGCATCTATGCCAAGAACCCGTCTAGTTTATTGATGCAATTGTCGCAGCGAATACAAGAGGAACAAGAGTCGCTCAGGGTAATGGAGGAGCGGAACGCTCAACTCGAGCGTGACGTAGCACGATATCAAGAACGCTTGAGGATCGAGAAAGAGGTATATTCCATTCTGACAATCAACATCTGATCATCATAACGTTGTCTAGATCGCTAAACTGAGAGTCCTCATACCTGTCAACGAATACCACGAGGTAAAAGAACGTTATGCACAAGCCAAGGATCGCCAGCGCGAGCTACATAACCGCGTTGCTCAACTTAAGGAGAAAGATGCTCCTGTGCACGCAAAACGCGAGTGAGTCTACGCGTACGTTTAGTGAATTAGCTGTGTAACATCGGTGTAGCCAATTGGCTGCCCAGTACAAGGAGTTTGAGAAGGCTCGAGAAAAGAAGAAGAATGCTGCCAAAGCAAAGTTTCAGCAGATGAAGGCAAGATGGCAAGAAAGCGATAGGCTTGTTTGTGTTACCTGTCATTCCTGTTGAGCTGCGGACACTCAATTTTTTGTAGGAAAACGACGCCGAGGAGGCCACGAACGCGCTGGATGGATTGAAGCGTGCTGAGAAGGATCGAGTGAAAAAGATCAAGGATCTTGAAAACCAGATCAGGAAGATGCAGCACGAGATCGACAATCCGCCAGAAGTAGAAGATCTCGAACCAATAAATAATGCGATTGTACGTTGCAATCTCTATAGTTGACGACGCTCACCTGGCCGTGAATTAGCGCCAACTGAACACGGAACACCGTCAAACGGAACATCGCATGGAAGAGCTCCAGGAACGTCAGAAAGCTAATGTCGACACCTCGGCTGCCCACAAGGTCAAGATTGACGATGCTATGAGCCAGTAGGAGACTTGTACTCGCCCTTCCCCGCTCCCTTCATAACTGTTATTGTCAGGTTACAGAGGTTAGATGATGAGCGCCATCGGAAACTCGAGAACCTCCGTACCTGGGATCGAGACCATGCTGATGCGGTTGCATGGCTTCGCAATAATCAGAATAGGTTCAAGATGGAGGTGTTTGAACCCCCCATGATCTGCTGTAGTGTACCCGACAAGAAGTTCACGAATGCTGTGGAGGCCTGCTTCAACGCAAATCAACTCAAGGTGAATGATACCAATATATTCGCTTCTAATGATATCTGACAATCACCTTTGCTGCCAGACCTTCGTTGCACAATGCGAAGAGGACTACGAATTACTTAATCGTTGTTTGAATGACTCGAATGAAGCAGGATTGAGGAAGGAAGCAAGAATCAATACTTGGTTCCGTCCCAGGGTTGATCTTCTTGGCCCCCCAATGGATGAAGCAGAGGTTTGTTCCTAGTGCTACCGTTGAAGGACTCTCCTGATACCCCAAGCAGCTCAAGGCCTTGGGCTTTAACACCTATGCTATCGATCAAATCAATTGTCCTGATGGCTTATTGTGGTATTTGAGACGGGAAATAAATATGCATCGTACAGTGCGTCCTCATCTCTTGCCATTTATCTGTACATGCTCCTCACGTGTTCTATATAGGCCATTGCCCTCGACGGTTCAAGAGTAGACGTGGGCAAGGCTATGGAGGCTGTTTCACGTATTGGCCCCCGGGGAGAAGGTGGCTCTGCTACGTTCATTGCTGGGAATGTGATCAACATCGTCCAGCGGTCGCGATATGGAAAACGCGCCGCGCAGAACACGACACGTGAAGTTCGGCCAGCCCGCAATCTCGTGAGCAGTGCTGGTGAGTCACTCCGAACTTTTTCGTCACCCAATGTGACCTCATAGTACTAAAGTCGATCCTGAAATCAAAAAACAACTGGATCTAACTATTCATGACGCGAGACAAGCTCTTGATGACATCAACGTGGAGGCTAATAGGCTTGCAGCCGAGGAACGAACCATCAGAGCTGAAGAAGCCGAGTACAACAAGAAATTCGTTAGGTGTTCTCTCATCGGTAATCTTGCTAGGCTAAAACCTTTTATTCAAGAAAGCGCTTGAGGATCGAAAGAAAAAAGTGATCGATACACAGAAGCATGTAGCAACTCTAAGCGCAAAGATCAGTACGTCGGTGTTCAAGACCTTATGTCCAGCGTATCTCACATCTATCTGTAGTGACGAGCAAAAACAGGTTGAAGGGACTGGAGGGTGCACCGTCAGCTGATAAGCAACGAGCTTCTCTCAGAGCCCAGTTGCTCGAATTGTCAACGAAGCGTGTAAAAATTTCAGCCGAGTACACTGTAGGTCTTTTCACGACTAGGTCGGTCACCACTGCTCACCCCATCCAGCAACTTATTAGCGCCGCCATGGCTGATCAAGCTGCCGCCACGCGCAGTGGGCTCGAATTTTTACAAGTCGGCGCCAACAAGAGTGCACTTGATGCCCTGTGCCAAGAAAAAAACGCAGGGTATCAGCGAGCGATTGCCGAGTTTGACGAAGGTGAATCCTCAACTCATCTCGGTGGACGTGTACTCACCGTACGCGTACAGCTCATAGAATTTATGTCGCCTTGAAGGCCGAAGCCAAGGAAAAACGAGATACAAGCGTCGCGCTCGTGCGAGCCATGGACCAAGAATTCCAGGATCAATTCGCGCAAATGGAAGTGGTGCGTTGACCCTTGGTCGCATCTTTGTTCTCGAAGCTGACGTGGTGTTTCAAGGACGGTTCGGTCCATGAACGAACAGCGGAAGAACTGCAGAGAGATCTTGAAGTTCAACTGGCCAACTTGGAAATGATCATGCAAACGAATCCGGGGGTGATCGAGCAGTACGAAAGAAGACAAGCAGAAGTATGTTCTGCCTCTTTCGTAATTTCTGACGCGTGCTCAGTATAGATTAGATCGCAAAGTTGACAAAAACGCTGAACGAGAGAGAAAAGGCCGGCCAACAGTTGGAGCGGAAAATCAAATCCGCCAGGGTATGTGAATTTCGCATTGTTGCCTGAAGGGGCTGCATATCGGCCACAGGACAGCTGGCAACCCGCCCTCGAAAGGCTTGTCGAGAGCATCGGAAAGAAGTTTTCTTCCGCCTTTGATCGTAAGTGGGGATACTCGAGTCATTTTGCGACTCTCACGGGATGCACAGGGATCGGGTGTGCTGGCGAGATTAGGGTCACGCCGCATGAGGATTACGACAAGTGGGCCATTGATATTCTCGTAAAATTCCGCGACAGGGAGAAGCTACAGCTTCTGACTGGCCAAAGACAGTCCGGAGGAGTAAGCTGGGTTTCGGCTTCAGTTCCGGTCACCTTATTTTGATGACGTGATTTCAGGAGCGTTCCCTGACGACCATCCTTTACCTGATGAGTCTAACGGAAGAAGCCAGGACGCCGTTTTCCCTGGTGGACGAGATTAACCAGGTGCGTTTCTTTCGGCCGAAAAAAATGAGCTGCATCAAACCGGTCCGACTAGGGAATGGATCAACGTGCCGAACGTGCGGTGCACAATTCAATGGTTGAGGTCACATGCAAACCAGACAGTTGTCAATATTTCCTGATTACGCCGAAACTCCTTCCGGACCTCCTTTACCACGAGCGCATGAAGGTTCTTTGTGTCAACAACGGCGATTGGCTCCCGGAAGAGAAGGGCATTGGCAACATGATGAGCCTAATTGACACGTTCGTTCGGGTGCGCGAGAACACTTCACGAGCAGCCCAGTGAACGATCTCGTCTCTACAAGCATAGCGCACAGGTCAGGTTTCTGCAGTACCATACGTTTTGAAGTTCATTCCAGTCCTAAATCACGCACTACTTATACTCGACCTATCTTGCCCACAGCCCGTACATATTGTACCCCATAAGTCGTCTACTGCATGCACTAACTAATACCACATGTTTACTACATTCGAATCCCCATCCACGTCGGTGTAGCAAGATGATTTGATATCGGCCATACGAAATGGTGAACCCGTATCCGTTTTATGACGAGAAACCAATACAAGGCACTGAAATTCTGGCTTGTTTATTTGGATGGCAAGTACTCGAGTTCTTCACGAAAGGTATCTTACTATCCTCAATGCCGCCGCAATAGATTCCTGCAGTACTCAATACTTTTTCCCACCTAGATATGACCCAAGCGTCCTACGCCCCGCGCGGGCTTTCTTTACACGATGGTCCCTCTAGAAACTGCTATCTCCGCGTTGATGATGCTACTTGTTGCAGCACCGATGGAGACATTGTTGGCAAGCACGATGAATTTGACGTCCAACACAGGACACTGGCGTACCCGGCCGACAGAAACCCCAGCACCGTCCTGATAATACCTGTCCAAGCGTGGCTGGGGCCTGTCTGGCTCCTCGTGCACGAATATCGCATGCACGGGCGCAGACGGACACGCCGGGGCGTCTGGCGTATACGCCACGAGCGCCTCACGCACCTGCTGCGGGCTCGGCGGCGGCCTCCTCGCGAACCTGACCGACACCGTCATCACATGCCCATCGATCACGGGCACGCGATTACACGACGCGGACACGCGAAGCGGCTGCTTGACGCGCATATCGAACGCCTTGGCGCCGTCGTCCCCATCCACGAGGTTCCCGAGAATCTTGAGCGTCTCCCACTCCATCTTCTCTTCCTCCCCGCTGATGAACGGGACGAGGTTGTCGACGATGTCGAGGCTGGGGACGCCGGGGTAGCCGGCGCCGGAGATGGCTTGCATGGTGGTGACGATGCAGGATTCGATGGGGCCAAAGGATTTTTCGAGGGCGCGGAGGGGGATGACGAGTCCGGTGGTGGAGCAGTTGGCGTTGGTGAGGATGAAGCCTTTTTTGAGGGGCGGGTCGTGGAGGGCTCGTTGTTGGGGGATCATGGCGAGGTGGTGGGCGTTGACGAGGGGGACGACCAGCGGGACGTGGGGATCGCGGCGGTAATTTTTGGCATTTGAGAAGACAGGGAGATCGGCGGACCGGAAGGTGCCCTCTGGCAAAGGGTAAGGAAGGGGGATCGGGATGGAAGGAGGCGCTTGCCTATCTCTCCGGCGACGTCGGCATCGAGGCCCGAAAAGACGATGGAGCAGTCTCTAAAGTGCTCTGGCTTGCACTCGTGGACGACCATGTCTCTCACGGCAGAGGGTATTCGGGTAGACTGCTTCCAGTTGGCAGCTTTAGAATAGGGCTTTCCGGCAGATCTAGCGGAGGCGCCGAGGGCATGGATGATGAACCATGGGTGGTTTGAGAGGAGCGTGATGAAACGCTGACCGACGGTGCCAGTTGCGCCAAGGACACCAACTTTGATGGTGGGCCCCTCTGAGGATCCGTCGCACATGGTCGTTACGAAGGACGATGGCGATATCAGCAATGATGCTGACTTGCCGGTTTAGGCGACGGGAACGATCGGGCCAGACGACAAGCTAAGACCATCTATTACGCTCTTTCTCAACATCAATTCCCGACGAACTCGCATCTGTGGGCTACGCCGGCCACCTGATATTGCGTCTTCGGTGGCAGACGGTGGCCTCAATGTCTCGTCCGAGAACCTTGTGAGCCGATTCTTCGGTACCCCACTATATCCGACTTCTATCGCGGTTAGAACCCAGTCGTCCCTGCACACAATGAGCAATGAACACCATCCGGCCCTGCCAGTCGTCATTTCCGGGACGGGCCCATGACGAAACCGCAGCAATAGGAGCCATTTAGACCGTGGGAATTTCCACACAAAGCGTCAACGTGGAGGTTCCCAAGCATTTCCCTCCCGAGCGTTGAGCACCAATGGCGTCGCCACCCGACTCCGCGGCCCAACTGGTGTTTGCACCCAACGTGCTGCACAACCAATCCCTCACGTCCGTCAAATTCCTGTCCGCCTGCTTTGCTGGCGCCGTCGCCGGGATACTCGGCCTTGAGAACTGGCACGGATTCGCCTTGTTTATTGCGTCTGTGCTGTCCACGTCATTCGTGATATACGCCATCAATTGCAAAGGAAACACCGCAAAGTACCTGTCTGGCGGCCTCGGGGAACTGGTGAACCCGGGTCAAGATAACGTTTTCACGTTCATCTTAGTCTGGACCCTGTTCTATGGTTCGTGTACTTGTTATTTCTAGGGCTGCGTTACATTGATGCGATGATCGGGCAGGTATCGTTCACGGTATGGGGCCCATGTGCGGACGTTTACGGGGCATCTGACTAACGGTTTCGTTTCAGTGTACGACTGATATCATGATGCGTCTGATCATGGTGACGTGAGAGACTCGAGCACGGATGTACGGAAATAAATGTTACTTGTTTTCGTTTCGAAAATAGAGAGACGGTTACTTGAAACCTGCGCAAGTATCGGAAGGAGCCAACTCGTCGGCCACACCACGCCCCCACGTGGCCTGATTCGAATTCCACGTGGGCTTCGAGTGGCTGTGCAGTGATGATAGGCTTCCCGATCGAGTGGTCCTTGTTCGTCAAAAGGCAGCAGCATCAATGTCTTCTTCCTCCTCTCCATCTCCTCTCACCTCTCACCATGTCTGCCGCATACGTACTCTTGCAGTTTGGGGGAGACCCATTTTCAAACCGTTTCGAAGATCTCGAGAGCAGACCCGCCTTTACTGTGTACGTCTGCTCACCCACCACCTCGGACTAACCGCTTACTTGTCATCCGCAGTAAAACGGTTGGTCGACCATCCGTAGTCGCCGCAATTATCTGACCACCCCCTCCAGGTCGATGAGCACCCTACCATGATTGTCCGCGTTGCCCGCGAGCCCGAATGGTGTCAACAACACCCCGACATCATGGGCCCAAGCAACGCCTACCTCTATCTCGGGCCGAGCAAAACGTGTGGGCACTTCATGTACGGAAACGGCAAGGCCGTCTCGATGGCGCACCACATCCGGCAAAAAAAAGACGGAAGCACGTGCGTCTGTCCTCTCCATTCCACCCCTTTTTTGTGTTTGTCACCGTCATAACAATTTTTTTTCCTTCCGACCGATCGTCCCCCCTTGCGACGGGGGACGGGGGATCGCATCCGATTGACGTTTGTGTGGCACGGCTGACCCATGGTTGATAGATCACGCTATTTTACGACACAACATGGGAAAGAGCTCAAATGGAAGATCTTTCCCCAAAAGATGGAGGTACGTTAGGGGGGTGTCGTTTCACCTTCCCCTCGCTCCCGCCCGCATAGGTTCCGCGACTGACTCCCCGGCGTCTGTAGTGCGTTGACGGGAGGACGACCATCGCAACTTGGGAACTGAGCCAGCCCGAGGACATGTTCAACGCCCGGCTCACCGTCCGACACGCTGGTCTCAGCGTTGTAACAGAGATACTGACCACACTCACCCTAAATCGCATGGCCATGGCGCTCAACTGGCAGGTATAATTGTCTTTCGCTTCCCCCCGGCGCCCGGGCCACGCGCTTTCGCGCCTCAGATCGATTTCTCTTCGTCACACTTTACCTAATGGAGTACTTACCTTGAGTCCGTTCCCTAAACCACCCGTCACGATGAAACGCCCTCGGCCCTCTTTCTTATCCCTTACTCTAGCATGCTTCCATGTTCTCATCTCGTTACATCTGTTTCATGTCTCTCGCACTCATTTCGTACTACGATACGATCTATATGCATACTATCACCGTTCTTCGGCATCTTCTTCTACTGTTCTTCATTTCGCAGCTCCTCCTGTATCTCTAGTAGTCGCGACCACTCCGGTTCGTCTTGGAAATCTTTAGATCGTCCGATAAACGTCCGCACGACGCTCCGGCCCTGGTGCTGCCAACGAAATCCTTCTACCCGCGGCCCAAAATTTCGGAGCACGTCCACCACGTCCTCGACTTCCCGAACTGCTTCGCGCCACCGTGCCACGTCCGTATCCCCGCTTTCAAACGAGACTGCAGTGCCGCACCGGTATCCATCGAGGTGCGCCTTGAGCGCATCCTCCCAACGCATTTGCCACGTGAGTAACCGGGCGTACGCGCGAAAGACGTGCGGCGCCGCTAAGCGAGGCAAGATCGTCCGCTCGAACAAGTCTAGTACGCGTTTGGGCAGCCCGCGGTCTTGGTTCGTCTGCCGCGCTTGCTCAGGCTCGTGGCGCGCCGCGGGCGCGTCTGCTTGGCTCGTTCCCCGATCAGCGCTGGAGTGCGCCCGGGTGGTGATATCGGCGGAGGCTGTCTGGTCAGGGTCGACGGCCATCTTGGTCACGGCATCCACCAGACGGGCGAGCACCTGTTCGTCCACGCACGCCGCACCGACCTTGGCCGCGCGTTCCTCGACGATCCGTCCCTGCGCACGACACGCCTCTTCCAGCTCGCCGACGTCCATCGCGACGACCATGTAATTGTTCCACATGCGCCAGTTCTCGTAGCGATACTTGAGTCCCTGCTTGAGCGCCCGAAAGGCGAGGGTCTTGTTCGAAAAGGGAACGGCCTTGTCAGCGACGGGGCCCTGGATGGAGCGTGATCAGTTTATCCTGTCTGACCCGGCTATGAGTTCTTCGCGGGAATGAAACGCAACTCACGTTCGTTGGCGAGGCGTCCCCCTCTTCGCGGGTGTCCGACCCCTCGCGGGCCTCTTCCAGGCGAAGGTACACGGTCGCTAAATTATTCCAGCTCTCTGCGTCCTCGTCGTCGATCGCGACACACCGACCAAACGCATCCCTAGCGCCTTCCCACCTCTCCATCCGTACGTACGTGCACCCAAGCACGAACCACGGGCGCGCCAACAACGGGTTGATCGCGACCGCTTTCGTCAGACAGGACACGGCCTGTTCGTACGCCCCCCTTGCGAAATGATATCCGCCCAGCGAGCGCATCGCCCGACCCGACGTCTCCTTGGACACGCGCCACGCGTGCTCGTAGTGGGACTCTGCACATTCTGGCTCGAGGTCGCCCAAGAGACACCACAGCTTGGCCTCCCGCGCGGCGTCCAGCGTACTCCGCCGCGCCGCAGACACCTCCTTCCCCCTCGCGATCACGCTCTCCGCTTCTTCTTTCGTCCCCTGCAACAGATCCCGCACGACGGCGATCGCCTGATCCCGGCGCTCCATCGACTGCCAACACGTGACCACGTCCTCCCACATCTCCAGCCGCTCAAAGATCTCGAGCGCCGATTTGACGACGCCGATCGAGAGATAGCGCCGCGCGAGTTCGCGTTCCATCTCCCACTTGCTGGGGAGGGGGATCGCGTGAAAGTAGAGGAGCCGTTCGGAGAGGTCCGAGTCGGCGGTGGGCATCTGGTCGACGAGCGCTTGGAGCTGCAGCGTGGCACGCTCGACGGTCCGCGTGCGCGTCGACTCGAGCCGGGATCGGAGGAGGAGCGCCATGGTGTGCACGGACCAGTTCCTAGGATGGGATATCACCCGGGCGACGTACGGCGACATTTGCTCGTTCGTCAGGCCGTGCAAAGGGGACGTGTTGCGTACGTCGAGACAGAGCCCCAAGAGGATACATTGGTCGAGCGGGTGGAGAGGGGGTTGCGAGACCGGGTCGAGGTGACGGAGGTGGTCCACCGTCGCGGGATTGGACGAGGTGAACTCGGTCTGTTCGAGGAGCGTGTCGTCGTTGAGCGGTAGCGTCTCTGGGAGACCCGCACCGCCGTCGTCGTCTGGGCGATGCGGCACGTCGCCGGTGGAACCTGAAGCACGGACGCCGTCGCAAGCCCGCTCACGCACGTCGTCATCTCGCTTCCTGCTTTCGGCGAGAAGCACGAGTTGGGAGAGGGCGTTCTGCTGGAACTTGGTACGCTTTCCGAGCGCGCCGGTGAGCTCGTACCGTAACCCGGTGGCGCGAGCGGCGCGCACAAAGTGCTCCGCAGCGGACTTGTCGTGCGAAAAGACGTGTTCGAGGAGGCCTTGTTCGAGCTGGAGGCGGCCAGCGAGGTCAGGGTGGGCGGCGTAGCGTGCGGCGAGGGGGGATAGCGCCTCGAAGAGATCAGACGGGAGCGGGACGGCGTCGTCGAGCACCTGCTGATGCACGATGGCGACTCTCAGCCGCCACCAGGGCGTAGAGCACAAGCATACATACGGAACGCCGAGGAGGATCTGTGCAAATCGGAGAAACGCGGCGGCTTGGGCGAGATGATATGCAGGCTCGCCGCCGTAGGCGAGCTCTGCGACGGCTTTCGAGTTGAGATGGGCGTCGGAGAGGGCAGGGGTGCGGTCGGAAACGAGGACCTCCGAGGGGTTGATGTTTAGGTTTGGGCCCGTCCAGTTGGCTTGGACGAAGGCGTGGAGGCAGGCTACGCCGAGGACGAGGCGGGCGAGTTCTTGCTCCTGCGGGTCTGAGACGGACGGCAGCGTCCAGCGAAAAAAGTTTTCGTAAGATTCCTCGGGCGCGACAGCGGGGTTTACGCTAAACAGCTGCTGGGCGTACGTCGACGTGAGCACGGTTCGAAAGTCGCCATCCACGGCGGCTTTTGCGAGCGTCGTCACTGGATGCGACACGTCGAGCTGGTCGTCCCATCGCCCAACGAGCAAACACGTCTCGAGCAATTCGGCGTTCATATCGACGAGTGGTCAGCGTCAAGTGAGATGGAGTTATCTTATCTCAGCCGAGATCGCAATCGAAACCCACTCCCGCGACGGTTCGGCCGCAAAACCCGACGACGCCCACGCTCAGGGATGAATTCACTATGGACACGTTCAGGGATCCCATCCTTGGCGTGCACGGATCGTAAAAAAAAAAGTTCTAGGATTAGCGTAAAAACGCAAAACAGCGTGGACGCGTGGGGGCGCTCGTTTCGTAATCCGACC
>JBBPTU010000327.1:3736-27762 GCA_038094295.1 Tylopilus aff. beelii | reverse complement strand
ACTGTATGCTTGAAGTCGGGAATATATTGGCGAGTGGCTTCCAATCCCTTGCTGGAGTACCGTAGCGGGTGTTGCCACGCACGTGGCCTTTCGTGTTATCTTGAAATTAAAGTGCGCACATGATTTGATATTGTGATAGTCTGAGAGCCCGAGCCCTCGGCTACCACCATGGTGGCATACTAATGAGCCCGCCTGACCATAGTCACCGCTCGCAGTATTATATGATTCTCTACACCTCTTCCTTGAGACCCACCTTTCCTTTCCCCGGCGGACCAACCTCCATCTCTATATCAATTTTCGGCCCAGCATGCTCCCCCACGTCGGTTTCAGACAGCTTTGGGAAGGTGGCTTTCGACGACCTGACACTGCTACGGCTCTTCTGCGCGCTCGGACACAGACCCGCATCGCTCAACGTGCATTCTCCACATTTCGGTCCAACAGGCAAACAGATAGTCTAGGTTGCCAATCAGCCCCCGACGCAGTTCCCACTCGACACACGCGTGCGCACCTGTCCAAATCCGACGAGTACGTGGTTGATCTCGCCGTGCAGTGGCTTTGGGAGCCACGATTCGAGGTTCCGTCTGCGCGTTGGTTTGCGTCAGCTCCGAGTCCCTACGTGCGCGACGCGAGGGTACTCACCGCGTCTCCTCGGGGTTCTTCGTCGGTCGGGCGTGCCACCCCAACCGGTTAGTGATCCGGTGGACGTGGACGTCGACACCGATGCCCACGTTTCTATCGCGTGCATCAACGCCAAGAACACGTTCACGTACAAGACCAAACGAACGACGTGCATATCGTCGCGATGCGAGGGGCAGAACAACAACCCATGAGCGAGCGACCACCCAGGTAGACGACGGGACGTACAGCTTCCACGCCACCTGGAGGGCCAAGAACGCCATCTTGGGGCCCACGCCAGGCAACGAACATAGTTCCTCGACCGTCTTTGGGACGTCGCCGTCGAAGTCGGCCGACAGCCTTTGGGCCGTCTGTTTCAAGTATCTTGCCGCCCGCGCGCGTCGTCAGCCAAGGTGGGGGTGGACGAAATGAGACTCATGCACGCACTGCGTCTTTCGTCGCCAGAATCCCACTTTGGCGATCGCCTCGGAGATGAGGGCGTCGTCGGCGTCGGCCATGGCTTGTACGGAGATGGCTCCGCCGAGCGCGGTGCGGAGTTTGCTCACCGCGGCGTCGGTCACTTCGTCCTTGGTCTGCGACGAGAGCATCAGCGACACCAGGGTCGCGTAACGTTGGTTCTGTCGTGCGAGGACGGGGGGGTCAGCGTCGATTCGTAACCCTGGCAGACGAAAAAACTACCCACCTTGGGATCCTGCTCCCCATGTTGGGCCTGGTCACACCCCATCGTGTCCACCGGTGCCACGACGCGCGCGCGCATCTCCTTGATCGCGTTGTACGCCTCCTCCCATTTGGCGGGCGTTGGGTGGGGGACCTCCAGGGGCTGTAGGACCGCCTTGGCTTTGGCCTTGGGCTTGCTGTTCGGTTTCGGCCTCTCCTGCGTGGTGTCGAGCGTCTCTGAATCAGAAATAGCGGGCTCGGCTCGTTTGACGCGACCCCGTGCCGCCCGTCGTGGTGTGGACGGTCCAGCTTGAGGTTTCTCCTTGTCGAGAGCGTCCGAGGTTTCGTAGAGAGTCACGGCGCCGTGATACGGGCTCGCTTTCGCCGCCAGCCTCGTCAGCCGAGTCGACGTCGTCCGCCTGGCCGCACACATGACCAAGTCCAGCGTTCCGGGGCAGTACAAGGCAGTCGCGCGGTCCAAGAAGATCCGAATGATAGACTGTAACTAACGAGCGCTAAACGTCCCAAAAAGGTAACTAACTACTGAGATGCAACGAACGGAAACCAAGGATGGACGTCAGGATCCCAGCTCAACACGGACACGTCCCACGCGTTTGCCTCTGACATGGACGCCGGAAGCTTTTCCAGACTACGACATACCTCGCGCAAGCGCCGTATCGACTGGCACGTACATGTCAGCGGATGGACCAGAACCGCCTTTAGAGCGGGGCGTACCTGCTTCCGTTCCTCGACCCAAGGACCTGTCCAGCCGCCCGAGAAATCCACCAACTCTCCCAGGAGCACGCCAGCAAGCCGGACTTGTCCCGCCGGAGAGTAGTCACGATCCTAGCCGAAACAAATCCCATCAGCCCATCCGCTGCATGGCATCATCGCAGACATACTTGCTGTACCACCGAACAAGCAGTGGTAAACTTGATAAAGTTGGGATGCCCGATAGGTGGTTGTTCCACGTCATCGTATTCGTCTATAAATGCCCATTTATATCGTCGGATACAGTTGAGTCGCATCCGTTGCCATGATGTCCCTAGTTTTTTCAACGAGACCTGGTATCCGGTCGTTTATCACCCTCAAGAACCATTTGAAATTCGAGAACAAACCGAAAAGACGGTCAACGACATAGCTTGTAAAGCGGTGAGGAAAGTGGACTGAAACCGGTACTCATCAATTGCGGGTGATCCTGGGCCAGCGAGATAATACCTGAGTATATGCGCACCGGAGATCAGTATCACTTACCTTGTAATCCCGGTATGAGTTCATCCAAACACGAAAGCTGCAACTCTATGACCTGAGTCGCGTACCAATAAGCAAATACCCGCTCCTCGGCAGAGTAGAGCGACAACTGTGCCCCGGAATAGACGACCTCGCGGATGACCGACAACCTTTGCACCAAGACGGCGGTGCACACCCTGCGCAATGGGTCCGGTTCTGGCTGAAGAGACAGTCAGGCACATTGGCTTGTTAGCTTGAATACAACGATGCTACATACGCAAGGCTCCACGTGTTCTTGAATCTCTACACACAGCGCATAGAGTGCGTGCCAGTCGAACAGCGATTTCATGCAATATCTACGTCGCCGTGCAGGGTTGTACCATAACGCCTTGATATACCCGAGCTCGAGCTGCTCATAGCGATCAGGGACGAGCGGAGTGTACGAGGCTCAGCACATACCTCAATGATCGAGCGCTCGAGATGCGCCAATGGAGATGTCTGCGAACCTTTCCAACGACGACTAACCATGTCAATAAATGAATCATAAGATATCCCACAGTTCTCTGTAAAAAAGGAGTCTACGATATGTTTTGGGGTGTACTTGCTCAGCACCAGTCCATCCTCGAAGAGGCTCGACTGAAAATGCGCTGCTTAGGGGGAGAACAGAAGATGCTCGGAAGACGTCAGTACCTGACATGCAGACCGGATGTACGGCAGACGTCGATCTGGCTTTGACAGCCATACTTGAATATGACCCATCACCTACAACTCGTATAAGCCAAGTGACATTCGGTCAAGTAATCTAATGACCTTCCAGCTGGTGAGTTCCGATACGCCGGCCAGGGTGCTGAGCTGCTCCAGCGAGTCTAGAAGCCCCACCAACTTGTTCCACGTAGTGTCCTGGTCTGGCAAGCGAATGATGTGGAGTGGTATAAACGAAACGAGAACTCGGGCAAATTGGGGGTCGAACGCGCGGAGTGCCGGCGAGTCAGGCCCAGGTTCAGGAGGCGGGGTTTGTCGTATTTTTTGTACCAATTCACGAGCGGTATTGACGAGCTGAGGAAAGCGATGATACTGCTTCGTCAACTGAGCCGATAAGAGTTCAATGAACGTCTAATACGACATCAGTGGGAAGAACGAAGGATGCACATCGAGGGCTGAACCTTGCGTAGCACAAGCCGAGCATGGAGTGCATCCTTCCACGCCGGAGACGCTACACAAGTCAGCCGAATTCAACGTCACTCTGGTAAAGATTACCTTTGAAAGAACGATCCAGCCAGGTACAAGCGCGTTCTAACATGGCTTGAATGTGGTGCACGGATAGCGTCTCTGTCAAGGGCACGTCGCATTTTTCGCTTTGCCAGTCTTCGGTCTGTTGGAGAAACGTGGTGAGGATGCTATTCAATAAAGCGCATCATGAGACGGACATCGTACACATTCCCCCGATTGAGTTCCCTCCATGAGAAATCGCACGACTTGAGCAAGCCGTACACATAGGCTCTGAGTACGATGGTGACGAGTGCGAGTGGCCGGCGTTGGCTAGCCTCACCGACTTGGTCGGCTGGTATCAACTCGGGGTCAGTTTCTCTCAGTGCATGGACGTGCAAGAACGAGTATATGGTTTGCGAAAGAGTGTAACCGGTATGCCACTCCATCTGGGCACGACAGGCCATGAATACACAGCACGGGAGATATACGTCTATCGGATCATTCACCTCGCAGGCAATAGCGCGATCTATTATCCAGCACACTTCTTCCGGGAGCAGGGGCTCAAGGGGATCAAAGACGGGTCGCGTTTGGTCCATGAGCGCGAGACCGCTGTCGAACCGCGGTTCGCCAATCTTTGTTCGATCCTGAGCCGACGGGCGGGGCCAAGAAGCATGCTACCTACTTCGAATGCGGCCATGGCGTCTTGCAGGGTGAAGTCTTTTGCTAGGACGAGTCCCCCGGAAGGCATCTCTTGAAGCCCCAGGTGAATGAGACGCGATAAAGAGTCGTGTGGGCGGTTTACCTGCTGCGGCATCGACGAACGTCTGTGTGACATCGTAGAAACTGTCTCCGCCAGGTAATGGCGAGCATTGGTCGGGTTGGTAGTCCATGACCGTCGCCGTCGACGCTGGCGGTGACGACGATGGAGTTGAAGAGGGCGAACGTGGGCGCCAACTTGTGAAACAACGGAGTTTCAAACACTCTTGGTATGATCCTATTTGGGCGCGTCGGTGAACGTGCTCGACGAGTGCTCCGTGCGTCGCGACGAACGTTGGCAAGCCTGTCGACTTCGCAGCGGGTCGTCTTCTCTGGCATACAACCGACGGGAATACCACACGTAGGCAGCGTCGAGTCTTTGTTCGCCGCCCGGGCTAACGTGCGCGTAGTTGGGAAACTACCTGGGTGCCTTGTCCAACTGGGTCAAGCTGCAGAAATCTGCGCAGCAGGACGACGTCCTTTTGTTCTCGATCGTCGGATGGCATGCGTTGACTCTACCCCAAGACCCTGCTCTTCTCCGCTCTGCCAGAGATGACATGCTCGCAGTGCTTCTCGCTGTCGGAATGGACCCAACACGCTCGATATTATTCCATCAAGACCATGTAAGCACGTCCAGTCCTCCGACAATGAGTAACTCAGTTTTACGCAGAATCGGCATCACACAGAATTGTGCTGGATCCTGAACTGCCTGACGCCCATAGGAAAACTTCGTCGGATGACAACATGGAAGGTTGGCGACAAGGCAAACTGTTTCTTTACCCATCTCACACTTTCAAGTCGCGACTGGCAGCATCGAGAAACGCGAATTCGGAAGACGACGTAGACGAGTCATTGCTTAACTCTGGCTTGTTCACTTATCCGGTCCTTCAAGCCGCTGACATACTGATATATAGGTAAGCTATCAGCACCGAATTTGGACCAGCACCTGACGTCTCTAGGGCGACCCATGTTCCTGTAGGAGAGGATCAGCGGCAACATATAGAACTTACCCGAGATCTAGCAGATATATTTAATCGTACTTTCAGCAGGCACGACCAGTCGCCACTTTTTCCATTGCCGGAATACGTGGACAGTCAGTCTCCCTCGAATGGGGCGTGATCCACACAGAGCTCACTTTTTCACAGCCCCGTCAAAACGAATCCTTTCCCTCAAAGATCCCTCGTCCAAAATGTCCAAGTCCTCGCCAGATGCAGCCTCGCGCATTCTCTTGACGGACACCCCGGATCAGATCAAGATGAAAATCCGTGGTGCTGTAACGGATTCGATCCAGGGTATCACCTATGATCCCGTGTCTCGTCCAGGCACCTCGAATCTCCTTAGTATCCTTGCAGCGTGCACTGACAGCGATGCCGTCGAAGTTGCAAAGCGTTATGCAACCAAGGGTCATGGACATCTGAAGAGCGATGTGATCGATGCCGTGGAAGAGATGCTCAAGGGTCCACGAGCCGAATATGAGAGGATTCGCCACGAAAAGACTTTTCTTGATGAAGTCGCGCAGAAAGGTGTGACGCAGGCCATGGAATATTCAGCCGCGACGATGGACCAAGTCCGGAGACGTGTCGGACTGTCCTAGTAGACTTGTTGTCGATTGTTTGTCCGACCCTGTCTTCTACCATGATGCAAGCTGCAGAGTCTAGTAGCAATCAAAATATAAAGGTGCCCCGGGCATTGTCCAAAGCACAGGAGCGAAAGGCGATCGAGTTTCTAGAGTATTCCTTCCAAGACATCGAGAGTTCGTTCAAGAAACGGTGCGCCATCTCGGAGACGTCATACACTCGTACCCACGTCACCCGCTGGCAGCTCGGAACCGTCCCTCACCAAGCTGCCCACCTTGCCGGCGTACCTCGACGCCATGCACCACCTCTTGGCGTTCATCCTGCAAATACCACCCATCGACCCCTCTACGTCACTCCGAACCGCATTCTTACTCCGTCTGACCAACGACGTGATGAACTCGGTACTAGGCTACCCGCCAGAGATGGACGACCTGCAGCAGCTCCTCGACTTTCTCGACGACCTGGACGAGGCGTGGTTGGCCGTGCTTAGCTCCCAGGTCTGGAATCCCTCGTCGGGTGAGGGCATCGATCTCGTCATTCCCGTGGACATGATCGAGCCAGACCGACCCATCCGCTCGTCGCCCGTGAGTCAGACGGAGCGCACCCGACTCCACAGCTTGCTCGTCACGGGTACGGCCGGGTTCGAGGAATGGTTGTCCAAGCTCGACACGCACGGCGAGGACTACCAGCTCGCCCTCGAACAAGCCGGACTCATGCAAGGCTTCGACGACCTCTTTTCAAAGACGCTCGCCGAGATGGGGAGCCTGTCAGAACTGCAGATCGATCCCGCGGGCATGATTGGCACGTGTTGAAAGAGGGGGGGTAGAACATGCGCAAGGGATGTACTGTAATTGTATCGCCGACCGACTACCGTTTGCGTTGCGTACGACGACTCTGACCTGAAACGAAGACGAGGGCGTGAGCGGAGGATTTGGAAAGAGACGCGGCGTGGACCGACTTTTGTCTTTGGCCTTGGCAGGCGCACCCTTGCCTCGAGCGCGCTTCAAGTCCACGTCCCATAACCTTTGCGCCTCTGCGAAATTGACCAATTCCAACTCTGGCCACTCCTTGGCGTACTTGGACATGCACAGGTCGACGTCTTTGGGGTAGTAGTTCGTCATGGACGGACCGCGAAGTCTTGCACGAAAGTATTTTGCGCCGGTGCGCGCCGAGGTGGGGTTGTAGGCCGTGTTGAAGATGGCGCATCGTGCCTGTGTCAATGCGGCCAGTCGACTTGGAGTGACGATTGCTGCTGCCATGGCTGGATGCGGTCGAGAAAATCAATAGCGAGTGGGTAACGCCTTGCGATCCTAACACGGCCAAACATGCCAACTATCACTTGCACTGTGACTCCTAGTAAGTTGCCAGGGAACGCCTGCGCTCCTCATGCACATGTTAAATTCCACGATGGGCTTCCTTGTCCTCTCCTACCTTCAGTGAGCTACGGTGTGTCTGGACCATTGGTATTTTCATCTCGAAGCTATCACTACATTTTCAGGCAGTCTTTCTCGCGGCAGCAGTCTAAGTGTATCTCCGTTCCCCACGCATGTCCAGATATTAATCCGATATGTTGAGTCTTGATCAGCTGCGTTGATGGAATCTGAGGAACATAACGGCGGGAACGACGCCAAGACATCAGGTAGCTTTCCGTCGTGGTCACGATGTTCCGAAAATAGCTTCTTTTCGCGGCGTAGCAACTTCCAGCTGGGTCATGCGTTAAGCATAAGCGGGCCATATCGGCTTCCGATTGATGCAATCAAGGAACGATAAAGAATTTGGGACACTGTCGATCCTTCTGGTGGCTTGACGACCCTTGGTGGATCAACAAAGTAACGTATTGCACTGTTCATACTCATGCGGATGTCATTGTAGTCATTGGACCTTCTTTAGCACTTAGTAGTAGTGGGTCAGCCACGATACCTCATTTCGTCCGCTGAACCAAAATAATCGGAAGAAATTCGCGTCCCACCGTATGGCTAAATTCCTCATCGTTACCACCCAGGCTGTCAGATCGTTCAGTCTTGCGATGACATTGGGGTCAACACTCGACTGTGAATTCACCGTGGATGCTGAGAACTGATGACGCACATTTTTCGACCAGGTTGCGATCAGAACAGGTAATTATACACTGTGTGTGGCAGGTTGGTCCACCGTCATTTATTTCGGTTTCCACTCACATAGGTACGCATCTGAGATCTGACCAATCTCCTCAAACCTGATCCTCATGGAAATGATAGGTTATAGACACGTTCTTCCCACGCAGGTGCGAAAACAATTAAACTAATGAGCTCCCCTTGGACGATTCATGCGTGCACAAGTGCAGTGTGGGTTCCCCACACTATTTAGAAGTGACTAATATAATGTTATAGGTTCATTGTTAATATTTTTGTCGAAAGGGACTTCAGGGTCATCATGCATGATAATCCGTCATGATGACAATGTCAGGCGCTGAACACTGATGCATAGACTTCTGATTGGTAATTCCACTCTGAACTCCAAAATGCGCCTTCCGTAGCGAACGTGCTTTATTGCACGAGGGTCCACTCACGTGCCTGCCGGTGGAATAGGTATATTATGGCCTGTCTGGAGCTCCAATTCAATAAGTTGTCCCACTTAGCTCACTAAATTGCATTCGACAACGATGCTCTTCAAATTCTCAGTCATTCTTGGAGTAGCGATAGGATCTTTGGCAGCGAAGGCAAAGACATTCACTGCTCCTGCTCCAGCGTGAGTTCAATTACTGTCTTCACCAATGCCAATGACAGTGTTAATATTTGTGCAGCCCGACCGACCAGTCCTCCTTCTATGTCGGACAATCAAATAGTACGATTACCAACGGTCCGGTCGTGTCTGGCAAAGTCTTTGATCGCATCATCCAAATTTGGCTCGAGAATACCGACTATTCGACGGCCATTACAAACACCGTCTTCCAAAGTCTCGCGGCCCAAGGCATCCTTCTCACTAGTTATTATGCCGTGACTCACCCTAGCGAGCCAAATTACATCGCGTCAGTCGGAGGAGACTTCTTCGGACTCGCCTCCGATGACCTTACCTATATCCCGAACAACGTCTCCACGATCGTCGACCTCTTGGAACTAGGAGGAGTCAGCTGGTCGTCTTACCAGGAAAACATGCCCACGGATGGGTTCCAGGGCTACAGCTTCGCTAACCCTGACGGGTATACGTACTATATGCGGAAGCACAACCCGCTGGTGATCTACGATTCAGTTGGGATGAACGCTACGCGTGCTGCGCGTATCAGGAACTTCAACGACTTTGCAGTCGATGTAGGCCTCACTTTAGCTTGTCGATCAATTTGCTGACCGTATGTTCTACAGGTCGTCAACAATGCACTCTCTCAGTGGATTTTCGTCACTCCGAATATGCTCGAGTGCGTCTCACTATCTCAGAGGCCTCATTGACTTATTGTACTTACTTTGTCCCAGCGACGGGCACGATACTAGTGTCAGCTATGCGGCTTCCTGGTTGAACTATTGGTTGGTACCTCTCCTTGAGGACCCCAACTTCAACAACGACAGGACATTAGTATTGCTAACGTTTGACGAGTAAGACTATTCTCTGGCCAAAGCGTTCACTCATACATCCATTCTAGGAATGACACTGACTCCGTCAACAACAACGTAGTTAGCATTCTGCTCGGTGGTGTCATTCCTGCTAACCTCAAAAACACAACCGATGATACGTTCTACACTCACTATTCGATGTAAGCACGATAGTCCATGCCGACCAAGACGCCAGCTCACGAGTCGATCAGCCTCTCTACCGTCCAGAATAACTGGAGCCTCGGCAACCTTGGCCGCCAGGATATTAACAAGACTGTTACGAGTGCGTTCCGTCTTCTGACATTCTTGCTCTACGTCTGACGTACGTCGGCCCGCCAGACGTCTTTGCCTTTGTCGCGGACCAGACTGGGTATCAGAACAACGGGTTGACGACGAGCGACCTTCCAGAGATGAACCTTTCGGGCACGTATCCCGGTCCTCTGAACCCCAGCGACTACGCCCCGTGGGCGGTACCCACCAATGGCACTGGTGCCGGAGGTGGACCGACCTTCTTTGGAAACTGAATGGGGCGTAACTTTTCGTAAATCAATGCTTTAATTTATTCCTTTTCTCTGATTTCGTTACATCTGCTCGAACGTAGCACGCTGGTGTCACGATCGATGTCTTGTTCATAAGTTATCTGTATTGAATATTTCCTGCTGCACAGTGCCGCGTCTCGTTAGTGTGAACGAGTATCACCCTGAAGTGACCTCGGCAAAAGTTAGGTAGGTGTCAGTTGTGGATCGGGATCATAGACGAGACTTGGAGCCAGTTCTTCAAGTTTGATTTCATTGGAATGGAACTCACTCCATCAACAACACCAAGCTAGGGTTATTTCGGCTTCACTTCGCCAAGAGACAGGCGGGCTTAGCTAAGTTGTTTAGTCTTTTTACCGTCCAAACAAAATAACGGACTCGGTAGCCTCGGCTGCCGGCACCTATACCATTTTTGGCGGTGGAAGTTCAGTTCTACCAAACGTCTTCAGGATGAGTTCCTTCCTTTTAGATCAAACAGGGAACCAGAAGGAAAGCATGCAGAGGTTCAAAGTGTTCAACTTCTCAACCTTCAGCACGCGTGGGTCTTTTTGATTCGAACGTGCCCCACTGGCAGGTACTCATGTACCTGAGCGTCTGGACCAACCTTTTTCGGCCTAAATTGGCAGTCGTCGGTCTCCGGAGAAGCCGCAACTTACAAAAGTTAATCCCCGAGCCCTAGCGAGCGATGCCGACTCGGAAGAACGGTTTAGTCTCTGGAAATTCCTTGCAAAGACTTGTTATCGTGAAGGCTCTAACTCCGGTGTCGTGATCGAAGCTTGACAGTGGCGTCTTTTTGCTGCCCAACTTGAATTCGCTTCTAGACTAAATGAACGAGGTTTGTAACAGCGAGAATTCCGTAAACAAGGGGGGCTGACGTATTTTTCGTGCAGCCTCTGGATTATGTAGTAGCGCCATGGCCAATATCGATTTCACGATTCTATCATGTACTATTCGTCATGACTGTGTGGATTTCAGCTCTACAACTATCATATGGCGCTCACATTGCAGTCAGCGGGCGACTCTTGTAAGAATCAATTGAAGTCGAAGCGAATAATGCGGGACCTGATGCCGATAGTTTGATGAAAGTTTCAGCGTGCCAGGGAGCTTACCCGAGTTATCGGTTCCCAGAGTTGCGACTAACCACCACGGGCGCTGCAGCTTGCCAGTGGAACGTTCTTTCATGGACGAACTTCACTCCTCCAAGTCGGATCTTGGTGGTGTCATCACTGGATCGCAGGCTGGCTCAGAACCTGAACGGACAGAGGGGACATCCCGTAGAGAGCTTTGGGCGTTCTACCTCTACTACGCCGTGCGTCCTCCCAGTTCCAATCTATGACTTGACCTGCCAGTAACGAATAAGCCTCTAGGGAAACAATGGCTTATCTAGCGTCGGTTTCGCTCTACCTCAGTTCCAGAACTTGCTCTATCTGGCTGGCTATGATCCCGCACATCCGCCGTACACTGCGCCGTGTGGGGGAAATACGGGTTGTGTGCTTCCATTCCTCGGACAAGTCAGAAACAGTTCGTGTTTCATTGTAGACACCAGATCGTTGCTGACCACTTTGCAGTCAATTCCGTCGTACTCGTCACGAACGGAATCGGTTTCGCTTTCCAGGCAAGCTTACTTCTCCTTGTTGGAGCTTGGGCGGATTATGGACAATGGAGGTGAGTTTGCGCGTTCCGTCGCGAGCGTAAGCATCTGACCGTGGTCAAAGACCAAACATCACCATCATCCTCACGCTCGTGGGGGTTGCAGTCTCCTTCGCATGGCTTGGCGTCGACGAGCCGTCCAGGTGGCAGGCGGCCGTCATACTCTATATTCTGGGCTGTAAGTTCATTTTTTTCGTGATGTGACATCATTGATACTCCGGCCGCTAGTGATAACTTACCAGGTATACACGCTAGCGGCTGTACCCGCTGTCCCATCTAACGTTCGAACAGGGTTGCCTCACGTTTTGGACGGCCGCTTTCCCAGGTTTAACGCGTCATCTCCCGGAGGTCCAGGAGTCAACCAATGAGGTCGAACAGGGGACCAAGAGGTATACCCCGTAGAACGTGTGGTAGTATCCGTCATCTTATTCGAGTTTCTAGAGCGGATGAGCACATCACTTTCGAGTCTCTGTCAAGAAATAGGGTCTCGAACATTTCGCTTACTGTCTCTTCTGTCGGTGAAATATTCATCCTTGTTATCATGGTGGGCATCCTCGAAGGAATGAAAGCGGGACAGAGCGTAGCGAACAACACGAAAGCGCTCAGTGCACTCATTGCGTTCGCGGGCGCGGCATGGTGTAAGTAATCAGTATACCTATGATACGTGCTGACACTATGTTCATATGAAAGTGGCTTGTGCTTTACCTTGGTTTGTTTTCGAGAAGCGTCGTCCAGGGTTGTTACTTCCTCCCGGAAGTTCCATGCTAACAATTGGATTCCGGCAAACATATATTGCTTTCAAGGAATGCATGCGGCTCAAACAGACATTCTTATATCTTATCTTTTACTTTCTTATGTAAGTCTTCATTTTTTCTGGGAATCTCTTCCGGATCAACTTTCATGTGTTTAGGGCAGATGTCTTGAATACCACGGTGTATGTATTCAACATCCGTGGAGGGTGGTTTGTTTCCTTACCATTCACAGAATTGTTGTTGCTACTCTGCAAAACAGGTATGCTCTGACAAAATTTGGTGTTAATTGCTTCTCGAACATAGATATAGTGTTGTCACATATTCCACTCTCACCCTGACATTGCAAGCCATCACAAATATTGTGGCCCAAGGAGTTGGAATTTAGTGAGTACTGTCATGTATGGACTGCAAGGTCATGAGCTCAACATTTCGAACTCTAAGTGGTTTCTGGTTGGTTCAAGCAAAGTATAAGATACCCACCAAGAAGGTAAGCCAATCTCCTGATGGAATTGGAATATGCTATATGATCCAGCAGATGCTTTTCTTCAATGTCTTCTGGATTTTGGTTTGTCTAGGTTACTTTCTCTGAGTGGAACCCATCTAATGTTGATTAGATTCTCACATTATGGGGCCTTATAGGTGTGCATACTGATAAATTTGGGTTCAAGCATGTTTGGGAAATATGGTGAGAGCTGGAAAGTATATACTTGAGGTTAACTTGGTAACAATTGTGCACAGGGTATACCAGGTGTACTTTGGCCTTTTGGTTTGTCCATGGTATGCATACACCCAGACCATGATTAGTGAGGTCTCCCCTCTCCCTCAAATGTAAGTTCAACATTCTGAATCTTCTCTTCTGCTCTACATGATTAATATTCTGTTCTAGGTTTCTTTTCTTTGCACTGTTTTCAGTGGTATGCCCCATTGAGTGTCCCTAAGCCTTTATAAGCAACAGTTTGATTATATAGGTTGGAAGAACAACTGCAATCATTGGTCCACTTGTTTCATCTGCTATCATCACAGCTTCTGGCAATAATAACAATATGTCTTTTGCTTTTCTATTTGGACTGTAAGATTTTTTTGTATTCTTTCTTGAAGATATGAGCTTAATGATTTGTTTTCCAATAGAGGATTACTCAGTACAATTTTCTTATACATGGTTGATGTCAAGAAGAGCAGAACTGAATGTGAGGAATTTGTATTGGCAGAGGCAAGTCGGAAAGCATTTGGATGATGACTACTATAGGCAGGGGCTTTAAGGTAGAGAGCCATTCAAATGGTAATTTACATATATAGTTATCACATCATTAGGAAAATGCTATCCGCATGGCCTGCTTCATAGATGTTGTCCGGAGATGGACAGAACCCATTCAATGAAGGACACCTTGTCAAAGGCATCCTGCGACACTTGGGGGCCTCCCCATGGTCCGGTTAAACCAGTCGCGGATCGATCACATGGTACCGACGACGCCTCCATACTCTGTAAACAACATCGTTGCAACGATGTGGATGGCTTCACCAGAGAGTTGCTTGCCGCCTGTCAACGTTTGACATGCAGACAGAGAGGCGCGAGGCCGAAATGCTTTCGATGGATGACGCGAGAGGGCCGGGTGACCGTGATTTTGTTCCTGTTCTAGCTGGCAAAGCGGCCATATGATCGACTACGGACCTATAGGTTATCAATGATAGTCTTCGATGCGAACCGCATGCGCATGCGGTGACAGGGGACCAACAACGCTAACGATTCACACCTTCAAACTTCTAGAGTCCAACAGTCATAGAGAGGGACGAACATGGGGATACAGTATCGCCGTCATCTAGTAAAAGTTGTGATAGCCTGAGTAAGCCTGCTATGTGAAAAATTCATCCGACTTATCAACATGGTACAACATTGCTCCACTGTAACTACCAGCTTTCGCAACTGATCCCTATTGCCCAGAACAGGCTGGGACTTAAATGTCCAGTAGATCCTAAGACAGACAGTAGCAAACACGTTCGACAGACTACAGCTCATGTAAGCGCAGTAAAAGGCGGAACATCAAGAACCTCACATCCGGATCAGTCCGTCCCACTTGATGACGTCACAAGTCACTGAAGCTGACTTGATTTTTGTTCCCTACTTGCAACCGCCGTGCTGTACATGAGCGTAAAGAGTAGCGGGAATTCGCTTGAGATCGACGACGACGTTAATTGCTCAGATGTCTACCTCACCATCAGCTATCTCTGCGAGCCGCAAAGAGAGAAAGCTCGTACTCGAAATAATCGCTGTTTTTCCCTCGTCCGTTAGTGTCCTGAACAGACTCAGAAAAGCGACCATGTTCATCATCATGCTCGTATTTATCCTCACTGCATTTAGCGTCTTCCTGTTACTCAGGATCGGCTCGGGAGATGGCCTAGCCTGTATATTTTGCTGATGAATGAGTCGCTAGATAAACCAATGACGGGCGGAAGTCAACGGTTGAAGGGCGATGTTCTAGTTGAGATCGCTTTCGCTATCATTGCTACTCGGAGTGCGAAGCAGCCAGAGAAAAGACATACTCGAAATACTGATAAGACCCACGCGGCTTGCCAGTATCAGACTGCCAGCACTGGATCACGATTTTCCAAAGAGAGCCTCGCTGATGGATCGTCGACCTGTTGCTGTACCAGTAAGCTTAGCTTTAGGCTTGCCTCGCGAGTCACTTGGACCAAGTGATATAGCAGTGAACGCCAGCGATGGCACTTGAAGAAGTCAGAAGACTGCAGTAGTAAAAACGAGGCAAACACAAGCAAACTATGATTCTCATTTCCATTACTCTCGACGCGTCAATTTGAAGCCTTCAGGTTGGAAGGGATGCCCACCTACTAACTCGGACTTGAGAATCACCTTCCAATGATTTCTCGGTGCCGAGTTCTTTCGCACTGCGTCCACTCCGAGGCGTGGTTGGATACCAGCCAACTCTACTTCCGGCGCCTTTTATCGAATAGTCCAAGCAGTGGTTCGCGTTCTGGAGAACGGACGCGGCGCAGTTCCCTCGACTGGTCTAATACTAGGTCTAGGTTCAGCGATAACGGGTCTTCCATGGGGTTTCCCACTCGTTCATCAAGGAGCAAAGGTCCTGAAAGAGGGATTCTGATCCCATCCACCGTTGAGCCGGACATCCGAAAGCTCATCGAGTCGAATGCAAAAAACTGGGCGCAATTTCACCATGTACTTCGCCGTCTAGAGAGATTCGGGATTCCTCGCGCCCACCTACCTGACCTCCTCTCCTCTTTCCTCGCCGACATTCGCGATGGCATGCTTTCCGACGAGACACAACTATCAAAGTTCGACTTGGATCGGTTCACGTTTACTCCCACAGATCTGCACTCTACCCAGCGACTTGACCAGATCATATCCCAACTCTTCTTCTCATGGGCCTCTGGTCCCGAACAACAACGTCGTCTTCGCAAATGTGTCCCACAACCCGCCCTGGATACAATTGCTCGCCTTCATCTCACTGCCGACCTCTCTTATCCTGCGGACCTCTTTCCGAAAGCACGGGCAATGAAACGAAAATTTATCATGCACGTCGGTCCTACAAATAGCGGAAAGACGCATATGGCGCTACGCGCTTTGGCTGCCTCCCACTCAGGTCTCTATGCTGGTCCTTTGCGTTTACTCGCACACGAGATTTGGGAGCGGCTGAATAAGGGACAAATTGTCCCTCTCGGTATGGAACCTGTTCCTGGTTCGGAGCCAGATACGACCATCAACATGGACGTCGCCAACGAAACCAGTTCTCGGCCAACCGTTCGGAAGGATGGACATGCCAAGTATGCCAAGCAATGCAATTTGCGTACTGGAGAAGAATTTCGGATCGTCGCGGACAACGCGCCACTCACAAGTTCGACGGTGGAGATGGTCAGCTTCGACAAATCTCTGGACGTAGCCGTGGTGGACGAAATACAGATGATCGCGGATCCTGAGCGTGGTTCTGCATGGACCAATGCGGTATTGGGCCTCCCAGCGCGCGAGATCCATCTTTGTGGCGAGGAGACCGCGGTACCGATCATCCAAGATATCCTGAAGGATACTGGGGACGAACTCGTCGTCACTCGGTATGAACGACTCACACCCTTGGAAATTCAAGAATCGTCTTTGAACGGAGACTTGTCTCAGATTCAAAAGGGTGATTGTCTCGTCGTATTCTCAAGGGATGGGATATTCGCTGTCAAATCAAGGATCGAGGAGAGGACTGGCTTGCGTTGTGCGGTCGCATATGGAAGGCTTCCTCCGGAGATTCGGTCCGAGCAGGCCGCGCTTTTCAACGACCCAAAGAGCGGCTACGATGTCATCGTCGCTAGCGATGCCGTTGGCATGGGCCTGAACTTGTACGCCTGCCCATTTACTTTGACCTAACTTACTGCTCACGGTACTGATCTTCAGGAAGATCAAACGTGTTGTGTTCGAAACGCTTCATAAATTCGATGGTCAGGAGAGGCGACCACTGTCTATATCCCAAGTAAAGCAGATAGCTGGGAGAGCTGGGCGCTATGGACTCCACGGCCAACCTGGCGGTTTCGTCACGACACTATACAAGGAAGATATACCAGCCCTGGCTCGTGCCCTTGCCACCCCTTTACCCCCCCTCAGCTGTGCTGTCTTGGACCCTCCAGGTCACTGGATGGAGGACGTCTCCCAAGTTCTCCCGCTCACCGCTTCCACTCAGGCCCTCCTTGAAGTACCATCATATGTCTCTAGTATTCGCCCCCCCTTCCGCGCTGCTGCCCAGGTCCGATTAGACCAGCTGAGCCAGTTCATCGATACTCATGCCAAAGACCTCTTGTTATCCGACAAACTCCTCTTCAAGAATTGTCCTATTCAGTGGTCCGATCCCATTGCACTAGACACTCTTGCACAAATCTTGTGCCTGTACACGAACACGATCCGCGTCGAGCTCGATGCGATATTGTCTGTCGGCCCGTTCATGGACGTGTTAAAAAACGTGGAGGGGATGATGCCGGATCGGCCAAGGGCGCGTACATGCAAGGAAGCATTGCGGCATCTGGAAGGCCTACACAAGGTGCTCGTGTTATACCTGTGGCTGTCTTTCCGCAATGCAATGGCGTTTTATGAGGTGGACAAGGCATATGACCTGAAAACCCGCGTTGAGTGCGCGTTAGAGTGGTGTCTTCGCCAGGTGTCATCGCACGGAAGATTTGAGGTAGCTGGCCAACCGCACTCGGCAGACAAGAAGTTAGAGTATCGATATCGCCGGAAAGCGAGGGTGGGTGGAAGAGATTGGGTAGCCGGAGTCGCGGCTGCGAAAACAGTTGCGGAGAGTGCGCGAAGGTGACTGAGTCATTATGATCGTGATACTCGTACCTTTAGTATCTTCTAATGCTGTCTATCTTCCCTCTCTGACGCCTATACAGTATACCACCGCCTTTATAAATTTTGAAATGCAAACCCAGGCAAGAATTGTCTGGAAGAAATCAAAGCACGTGACCCGACCGCGCTAGCTAAAAGGAACGGAAATGTTCAACTCCCTTCTATACCTTACTTCATTTCGAAACAACACGCTGGACGTGTCTCTGTCATAGTTTGAACAAGAACACCGCACCGCCTGTCAGTCAGGACAGCCTCGAAGCTTCCTAACCTCACGATCAAGCACCTGTCACGCCTGCACTGGCTGGCGCAACGCACACATCGCTAGCCATGTCAAATACCATCCACGCAACGTTCATTCTCGTACTCGCTTGCTTGTTCGCGCTCGCCAATGGGCTCCCACCTGCGCTCGATCGGATCGCATCCACTCAAATCGGGCTCAACGTGCCCTGCACGCTCCTCGGAAAACCCTTCCGGAGAGGCTGGAGCTCGCAAAGTTGTCAACAATGGTCCGTCGCCGTCACGAAGCACGACGATTCCGACGACACCGAACCTTTGCTTTTGACAGACGCCGACGACGTCAACGCGTCTACGTCCGGCAACCTAGCGAGCGGCGATGATTTGACCGGAACGATGATGAATTCGGAACTACCCGCACAGATTCCACTTCCGCTCGTCTTGAATACGTCGCCAGAGTCTGTACCGGCGCGGTTGCGTCTGATACGATTGAAACGTCCACTTCTGCACAGCCCTTGCGCGGACGACGTACCTCCGTCCAATCAAGCATTGTCCGACGAAAAGATACCAAGGACAGACGACGGCAGACGTGTAGGACCACAGGTCGTCCCCATAGTTCAAGGAAAGACAGGACAGCGCGACGTATCATCGCGCATTGGGCGGTCAAAGCGGCTGTACGACAGGGGAGGATGGAAGTCGAGATTGTTTGAGGAGTATTAGTATGTAGATGACTCAGACAGTCTTTGATGTGAAGGCGGTGGGCTTTTCGGCAATGTCAACGAGATTTTTACCAAAGAGGGAGGATCCACGGCAATATACTTGCCTCGCCTGTTCAGCGCGCACGGCGTGCTTCTGTAACCACTATGAGGCGGCCACTGATGTGACTTGGTTGCCCGGATCCCTTCCATGGACCAAATGCCCTACTACCAGAAAATGACGTTCCACCGTCATGCGGCCTTGGTAGAAGGACGGATTTAATGAGTAATATTGAATTAATTTCCATTGTTTTGCGCGCAAGTTCGAAGCTGGAGACGAGGTTCAGGGTAGGAAGCTTTACAGAGGAAGCCCAAGCAATGGAAGCGATCCGAGTAATGGAAGTGGACCACGATCAAGACGGATGTGGCAATCAACTCAAACCACTGTCTATCTCTGTCCAGTCCTAACAAATTTGAATTATTCCGTTGATGACACCATCCGACGGCGGACACAAAGGTGCCGCCGGCAGGGTTTGCCACCACCTCGAGGTATCAGATTACGCGGACGTCGCTAGTGCGGAAATGTGAAACACGGGGCGAGGGGCTGTATCATCGTCACCAACGAGGCTCTTACGCAAGTATCGATCATCTCCAAAGGCAATCGTTTCGACTATTGATCCTGTCACGATCTCAGTGGATAATTGGTCGTTGCGGAAAGGATCACACCATAACTACATGAGGAAATGATGTCGTCAGGGGTACGTGCGTACGCAAAGCCAGTTCCTCAGAGCCACGAGTGCAGAGCGCACCACACTGTGGGTGTTCATGACGATGGCTTCAACTCGGTAAGCCAAGACGAGAAGCAGGTTCATGTGTATATTGCTGTCCAGATCTAGTTGAAGGGTCCGTTATGAAGTCTTGTGATCAATTTTCAACGTAAATGTTGTGCTCACGTTGGGACGGAGTAGACGTCCCAATGTGTACATAATTAGAAGAGTCGGGAGTTATATACCACACAAATGCCTTGACGGAGTGCTCGAAGTGGAGCGACCGCGGACGTAGTAGCCTCTGGTCGGACAGAAGCAGCTGCCATCAAGAGTTAATCACACCCGTGAATGACCACAGATGCAGAAGGGTGGCAGGTGGTGGCGTTGAAGGTCATCATGAGATAAGTGCATCAACGCGGTATGCTTATAATGCAGGAGAGCACAAGACAGAGAACGCACCTCTCACCCATGTCGAGCCGCTTGTTCCTATTGTTCCTCCTCTTGATGCTTCTTCCTCTCGCCTTGCTATTGTTAAAGCCTGTCAGACGATATGCAGCCGGGTCCATTATTCTACCAGTGACTGCACGTGCCCGAGTCCAAGTCGCTTCAGGCGCTTGGGCGTCAATTTTGCACGCGCTAAGAGCCTTCTGGGCGTCAACAGCCTCACACGCAGAGCTACCACCCACCATCATGAGCGATACATCGATTTCCAGAAGAGATGCAAACGATAGGTATGTACTTACGTTGGTATGTCGAGTAAAGTCATGTCTAATAGATCCGGTCCAGGTGGACAGCACTTGTCCACGAATCGGAGGCAGCCATCGAACAGTATCTCTCGCCCAAGATTGACATGGATCTTGCCTCGTTCGTTCGCTGCGTCGCCTTTCGTGTTTTCGTGGTGGGGTTTCTAGGCGTGGATTCGAACATGCTCGAGTTCCCCAAGGTCCAGGTGGTTACAGCGGGGCTAACGGACTTCTACAACGACAGGCGGGGGAGGAGCTCACTCCCGTCCGAAGTCCAGAGCATCCTGTACGAATGGCTTCCGCACAGAAGATTCCCGTATTCCTTGGATCGCATTCTTCCCGCGTACGAGGCGCTGTGGCGCATTATTGCCACGCTCGTGGTAACCTGTGAGGACGACGAAACAAGAGCTTTGAGATGGGTTATGCTAGACTTTCGCGACAACCCGCGGGACAGGCAATACGTTGCATCGTTTGGAGGTGATGGGAGAAGCGCTTCAGCCATCACGGATGATGCGGTTGGCCGCATTATCCCCATCGCGCGTCCACCTCCCACCACTACGTCCACCTGGCCACTGAGCTGCATGCAGTACGCTGCACCGGGCAGCTCGGCGGTTAGCCACCCTCCCACGGCACACGAGGCGCTAAAGTTGGCGGGGTTACTGGCATCTATGATCATCGGCCGAGTTGGAGTGCAGTATAGGATATCTGGTGGCAATGGCATGCCGACGGGTTCTCAGGCTTCGCCATGGGACCAGCGAAGGATATTTTGGGTCAACAGGTCCACTGGCATTAACGTAGAGCCTCGCCCTCACTCGAGCAGGCAGGACATCTAGGATAATGACAGTTTGTAAGGTACATTTTCTAGTCTCGGCCTCCGGAAAATATGCGGAGATAAAAAACATCGGATCTCCGCTTTATATAATGATCGTCAGGTTCAACCCTCTTTTCCACCCCTGTCTTTTCCAGAATCCCGCCGCATCAAATTCTGCAGGACCAATCGAGCGGGGAACACAGGCGCTGGTATGATCAATTCATATACGGTGAATTGATACATTTGTCGTCTTATTACTTGGTGTGACGCGGTTTCACGTACCCCACCGAATGGCGGGCAGGCCGTCGCAGACGTGGCAGACGTTTTACTCGCCGTCCAGATGGAGAAAATACGCGTAGAAGAGGCGCTGGCTGCCCGAGACAACGTAGCGGTCCACCTCGAAGACGCATGCATCTCTGTTCGCCAAAAGGCGGCGACGATATTACGGTTAGAACAGGAATTAGAAATGTTCAAGCGAGCCGCGACTCCAGCAAACACCACCAACTCGAGCGACGTTGAAACTACTTTGCAGCTCCCAGGAACCACACAGACAAACCGCAATCAAACACGTACGGAACCAGATGAAAGCCGGGTGGGTGCTATGATCATTCTGTCATTCGATGTTTGTTACGACGAGGCAAGCAAACATTAGACCGGAACGACACATAGGAGTCAAGATACCCCACGAGGAGAATCGAGCGAACTTTTATACACACCAGAAAGGCTAGGTGATAGCCTACAGAGCAATTCAGCGTATTGTAGACAGGTTTACATCGGTAGTTCTACGTTAGCCAGGGACCTGCGTACTCTCGCTGACCCGACATCGCGCAATGATGAAGAGCATCAGGTGAGCGCATTTATGCACTGTGCACCGCTGAAGCAACATCTGCACTCCAGGTTTCGTCCCATTTTTCCGAGGAGTCACCAGCGGAACGGACACTCGCTGCGAGACAAGCGATACTGGTGGCTCTTCCTCTGCCGTCGGGTATTCCAAACGATGCTTTGCAACCGATAATGATTCCATCCCCTCATACCCTCCACGAATTCCTTGGAAATGCTTCTGGTGTATGTCTGTTCCCAGTTTTATGCGATACTAACACTCTCTAGTTTCTGAAGGACCTGTGAGGATTTTCTTTGGTTCCATTTACTCAGCTCTCCACTTGGAACTTGGACATGGAATCGATTGACTGACGATTGGTCAGACTAAAAAATTACAGGGTCTTGTCACAGTCAACGACCTTCTGGTGCCCTGACAGGGAAGAACACGGGTATTTTCTCACGCCCGTGTTCAAATGTAGCACAAATCCGCGCGTTACGACAGCACATCGCTGGTCCCCCGTCGATGTAGTTGGACAGATGGACAACCCAACGGGTAGGACAACACAATATATCGAGCACCTGGCTGACCAGTGTTTGTCAGAGTGTTTCTATAATAAGGATGGGAAGTGGTATTACGCTGGTACCTACAAGGCGCTTCGGATGGACGATCTTACTGCTCAAGAGTGGGAGTCGCTTTCGACCGAGGTAAAATCCTTCAGCTCTCCGAGATCTGATCGTGTGGACATGGTCATTTCGTAGACGACCCAAGCACTTGTCAAAGAAACTCTGGCCGGCCGGAGGAACGTGTCGCCCCAAAATCACTACGAAACATCCCAGCTCTACGCCGCAGGGGCTCTACGCGTAGCCTGCATTGGTCTGCATTGTGTTGGATTCAGTGACGATACCTATCGCGGTGTGCTCGAACAATCGAAATTCCTTTATTGGGGTCGGAGCTCCGTCTGGACACCTATAAGGACAGCCATGTCTAACGAGGCGAACGACAACGACAAATCCGTCCAGCAGTAAAGTACTTCTCCGTACTTCCCTTATTTTCTGTTTAGTGTACATGTTTCGTGGAAGAACAGTTGTATTAATCAATGGTTCTGTCCTATCCAGCTGACTGAGAATTTGATCCTGGATTATCCAGGGACACGTAATGATACAATAACACGTTTATGTCGCTACAGCTTCACCCGCGGTGCGATACTTTGACTAGAAAGAGACGATCCCCCATCAAGTAAAATGTGTGCGCCGGTGACGTGTGCACTAGCGGGAGAACAGAGGAACAGCGCGATTCCAGCGAGATCCGAGGGATGGCCCACCCGTCCTGCACAAATGTGAACAAGTTTAGTCTACGTATTCAGCCGAGGTCATACCTGTTGGTTGTAGAGATGCAAGCCTTTCTTCGCCTCCAGACTTGAAACCGAAGGCGGTCATCTTAGTGTGAAAGACCCTGCGTAAACTTCAGATATTTCCAGAAGCAAGGGGCTATTAGACGTACCCTGGGCAAATTGCATTCACCCTATTTCAATCCGCGGTAAGTAACAGAAGTAACATGAAAGGTACACCACTCACATGATCTTCTGGGGACCTAATTTGGTCGCCAATATCGAGGTGAGATGGTTTACTGCTGCCTTGCTCACGTTGTCTATAAAGTGGATGTTTGGCGGGGACGTAAATCAGCGAATGCAAGATAAATATGACTGACAAGCGTATGTTCCGTTACCGCCGGCGCTCAGGGGACCTTCTGAGTGCGGGCTAACGCTCGCGACTGATGAGATATTGATAACGTGGGCGGGATCCACGGCAGTCGCCTCTTTAGCGAGCCATGACGATAATCTTCAGGGCACGTCTTAATGGAAACGGAAGCAATTCATGAACTCTTCAGCTTACCCCACAGTCACTACATACAGAATCAAATATAGTACGGCCAAGTAATTGCGGCGATGACTCACTGTAAAAGACGCTCTTCACGTTCACGGCCATGATGTTATCCCAACCCTTATCCTCAGGGACGGCTTCGAAAGGAGATCCCCAT